>CM060950.1:256338923-256453923 GCA_030765055.1 Mantis religiosa
GAGCGCTGTCATTATTACCGTCACAAAATATAGAACTCAAATACTTTTTAATGATTCCGTGTTTATTTAGGTCACCTGGGATGGATCTATTTCGGAATTTACTACGGATATTATCCCGTCGCGGGCGTTGACTACTTCTATAACAAGTCGTGATGAACAGCGGATGAGGCAGCTATTTGTTGGTCTAGCCCAGATATTTTGTCCATTAGATCGCGTAATGTAACACGAACATACATTTGTCACTAAGAATCACTTTTCATCGTAAATAATTCGTTACGATGATTCATTTTAATTATTTAGCTGCCATTATAGCCAATTTGTCAATAATATATTATTTTAATAATTTGAATAACAATTTGGTCATTTTCATTTTAAATATCTGTACATTTATAACCTTCTAAATTTTGGAGCTGTTTTATGTATTGTTAGTAAATATTTAATAGTAGTTACAACACATTTTCATATATATTAATTGTCTATTGGACTCGTAGGAGGTGAGTGTTTACCTCAAGTAACACTTTATGTGTTTGTTTGTAAGGTTATTGTCGGGATTTCCTCTACTATTACAATTGATTACATTTATATTTGTTAAGCTTGTTTTAACTTTGTTGTAGTTCAAAACCGAATTATAATGTTTAGTGTTAGGTCAATATCTATTTGTCTTTGTGTTATATATTAGGACGGTTACTGTAAGTTGTTTTATTTGCCGGTATAAATATTTTCCTTGTCAATAATATTTTACTTATTAACCTTCTTTTAATCAGTACCATATTTGCTTTAGATAGTTCATATTATTTATTTATTATCCGAATGTAAAATCTTATAATGTCGGAATATTAGGAGATGTAGCTATTGCGTGAATACTGGAATATAAAATTACATATGTTACTTCGATTGTATAATAATTCATTAATTTCATTATCAGCTGTACTAGCAGGGATAGTACTGATCTGGTACACTTACACAACTTTCTCTACGCTTGTACAAACCCTTACTTCTCTATGTGCTTCAACATAAACATTATTTTATTGTAGTTAAAAGGGAATACAGTAGACTTTAAGTGACAGTCGAATGTTTTTAAGTGGTTGTTTAGGTGACGTCTTTGAAATTGTTTTCTAATTGTGTTATTTAGCTTATCTTGTTTCACCGTTCTATGATCCAAATATGTATTTCATTTGTCGCGAAACTTTTAAAAATATATTTAATAAATTCATTAGATTCCATTTTTGATAAAACCTAATTATCCTAAAATTTTCCATTTAAGAGGTAGTTTTGTTATTGGGAGGCTTTCTTGAAAGTCTTGCTTGTCGTACTTGAAGATGCGAAATTTGTATACAACTTTGGTATTTATCGTACTTTGGTGTATGGAGTTTAGTTGAGAGCATTATTTCCGTATTCATGTGTACAAAAACTATACATTTCCAATGGAAACCTGACATTCAGTTTTTGGGTACAATGCAATTATACGGAAAGTACTATTTTAAAACTAAAATAAAGCCCAACGAAAAAAAGGGAACTAACTCTCAGTTTAAATATGGCGCGTTTTTCCTGACTCACTGCGATCACAGCGACGCAAAGTCTCATGCAAACACAAGGGACACGTAGAACATTGCAGATAGCACTGCGGTTGTAATTGCATTGTGTATGGAATGTAACTTGTTATTAAGCTCATTTTGCAACATATTAGAACAGTAATGTTTTATTTATGCTGAAAATTAGGTGTAAATTTTAACTATAATAAGTAGGAGGTACGTTACACAAAATTTTTCATATAGGCGGAGAAGAATCATTGTGTTTCAGAACTGAAGTCTACAGAGAGTTATATAATTAAAACAAATTTAATCTCTATCTTGCATTTTTTATTCCCATACATCTGAATTACGATTAGTGATGTATTAACGTTATAAATTATTCCATATCTCTCCAAAGGAAACGTCTGTTTACGGCATGTTATAACTAATTTAGGTAGAATAGATTTGGGAATTTACAATAGCAACATTTGAACCATCATGGTTTTACTTGTATTCAAATTAATAATTGGAAACATCTCTTCATATGTAGTACCATGCATTGACGTAAAGTTTGAGGCAAGTAGATCAATTTTGTCCGATTTATTTTGTATGTCTGTCTTTATTAATTGTTTCGCACTCAAAACTATTAAAACTGGAAACTTCAATAACAAATATCGATTGATTGATCTATTATTTTCCACAGTGTCCCAGTGAGGCTTATTGCAAGGGGCAAACCTTCATTTCGTGTTAGTATAATTGACAGCAGTGCCTCTACAGGACTTACGTAAAACAGCTGGGGAGCTGAAACTTACTTCACAATAGGAAATCAATCCTTCCAAATCTAATTATTTCTCATATCATATATTTGCTGTCAACTACCAAATGTTGGTGTGGCTAGGTTCAAGTTAGCTACTTAAGTGCTACAAAATGTAATGGTGAGGTCAGACTCCCAGTTAACATCTAACCTGAGATCAGATTACTATCCAATTCTGGGATTGTCTCTATTAACAGTACAGTATTATATTATACTAAACGTATATCACGTGACTCAGCTGTACCTAGGTATGCAACATTCAGTTTATAATCTAAATGCACTTTGAGATAAACCGTTCACAAAAATTTCCGAGAAAGCTACCCCAGGTTTCTTTAATCTCAAACAGAAGCATTAAGAATAGCTCCACTAGTGACCTTGGACAATACCATCTGCTGAGAAAGATTGAACTGCTTATATCCACAATAGTTGTCAGGTTTATCGAATAGTTGGCTTTATTTTGTAAAATGAAAATTGAATACGGCATGTATTGAGAAATATTAACATAGCTATACATTTTGTGTTTCAATTTTTATTTTTCAAACAATGGCAATCTTCTATATGCGTACAGTAATTTCACTATTTTGTGAATAAAACTAATCATATATTTGTAACTTGTCCTGAAGTACTGCATATCATTAAATAAAATGTACCTTTTGATTTAATTTACCCATTATAATTTTCAATTTGTATTTAACTCAACTTAAAGTGATATCTTGTTGTAAGTTAAGTAAACATCTGAACAATAATTCTCTTCCAATTACATTTTGCTGTGAAATACTGACATTCCCAGACGGTGTGTCTGAGTTGGAGTGGTCTCCTGATGAAAGTATAAGATGACTTGCACCTTACTTTGCTGCCATTAATACACACCAATGTTGTACGTAAATAAGTAATAAATAAATGTAATAAATACGTAAATCGGCGATTTTGTAATGGCAACATCTCAAACTCATTTAAGCCTATTCTCATCTGAACGTTATTGTTTCAAAATCTCAGGTATGCCGTCATATAACTCTTTCAACTGTTGTAAGAAGTTGTTTATGTGATTGTTAATAAATTAGTGATGTTAAGGATAAATGACTTGACTTCCAAACCAAATGAATTACAAAACTTGCAATGTGCTCATTGGCTTGATAATCTCGGAATATGGACATCACTACCACAGAAGGAACAGAAACTACAAATATTTAGGAGTTATTGTAGATACAGGGCTAACATTGAAAAATCATAACACAATTGCAGAAAATGTACAGGAAAGAATAACAATGCAGAAAAGAACGGCATGCAGCAAATGGGGCTACTCAAAAACAAACTTAAATATAACATATAAATTGTATATGAACCAGGCGATGTTCCAAGCGTCTTCAGTTGCGAGTTTGTTCTTAGACTTACACTGAAAATCTGAAACGTTCACTTAACACAACTGCATTGTGATTATTTCTGCCATCTGTTAAGTCTAAAACTGCTTCTCTCCCTTTGACAAAACGAGTGACATTGGAAATTTGGGATAATTTGGCTGCATCCAACGTTTCTTCCGGCATTAAATTAATAGTTATTTATGGGGTTTGAGAGGTAGGTTGAGGATAATTAGCGAGTAAGTACTTCAACGCGAGAGGCATACACATCAAACCTCGCTAGTCCAATACGTAATTTTATCCATTAAAAATTAAATATGAACTTGAATTTATAAGCATTTCTTTATCTTCATCGCATCTACTGAAGAGTAGAGAATAATCCATATAAAAGAAAATTCTCCAATTATTTTAGACCTAATTCATGATGACAACGATAGACGTGCGTAATTGCTTTTGCTTTCTATTTATGTTCATGAAACAGTAATCGAAAGAAAAAATCTGCAAGAACGACGAATATTATTCAAAACTTACTCTAGAGCGTGCTACTTCGCCATTCGTTAACGCAAAAAGATCATCGCTTTAAATGTTGGTATTTAAATATTTAAACGTTGCGTATGTTTTACTTACTTGTTTAGCTATTTGTTCATTTATTTACTTGTTATATCCCGAGATAGAAATAACTGGAACGCACTCAATCCTCTTTGTTACGAACCCCAAATGATACACAGCTCTTTGAATTTTTTTAATCTTTGCCCTTGCAATATGCAACTGTTTCTACTCACAATGCAATGTTGGCAATGAGACGAAGCATTTAGCTCGTAGTATTTGCAGTGTTCCCAACTAAACCCGTAATAACAGAAAAAATATAGTATAACGGGATGAGGCACGAAGTATACGAGAGATTTTGTGTAACATTAGTCAGACAGAGCGTGTGACGTCTCGTGTTTTTTAATTTCTTTAATAGGTATATCCATTCACACAGGCATACACACCCACCTACACACCCACCCACACCCCCCCCCCACACACACACACATACATTTCTACTACCTAGCTTTACTAATTGTACCATTACTTGTTTGCGAAAAAAACATTATCAGTTTCCACACAATTCCTTTGTAATGGTTTGTGTTTTCAAATTCCTGGTACTTTATAGAAACTTTAATTTTATTTTATATTTTTGCCTGCTCTCCCATGTATAATAAAAGGAGAGGTAATATATTTCATCCAAGTATTCGATCTCTGATTTATCAACCGATATAAGGCTTTTGTGGCCAACCCAGTAAAAAAGCGCATTTTAATAAAAATTCGTAAGCTTTCACGGTCTTTGTCAGTATAATATAAAGTAATAACCGGGCTTGTGGGCCGCGGTCTACTGGGCTCCATCTTCCCAGACGTTTCGTCTGCGGCTGCGGCAGACGTCCTCAGTGGCAGTGCGATCGAAGTGTCCTGCCGAAAGTCTCAACAGCAACAAACAGTTTGACTAACGGCTAAAAGCTATTGTATTCCCATATCGCCTTTGAACCTACATCAAAATCAGCAATCAAATAACTGAAGTGCTTAACTGGTCTTATACAACATAAATAGGACACATTTCTCTGACCTGCTTCCACACGAATGCTTGAACTCTTGTTACGAACATCATTAAACGTGTATTAACTTGTTCCATTTGTGTTTGAAAAACAGTCAGTGTATAGTAAATAAATATTTTGCACTTACATACTTTAATTACAGCAGTTTACATCATCTTCGCATTTGCTCCTAAAATGTTAGTATACAAAGTCATTAAATGGTGCAAATGAAAAGGTACACCCGAGAAAGTATCAATAAAATGAGGTTTCTCAAAATACTAAGACAAAGATCATATCAAACAAGTGTGCCAAGAATATCTTCGGTTTCTGCAACATTGTCCCAACCGAAAAGTTTCGAAAATGTTTATAATAAAAATACTGAACAATTAAGCGTTCCAAAAAGATAATAATAATGTAAATATAGAGGATAATTAACAATCTTGGAGTGATGTTATAAGCGGTATCATTCAAATTTAAATCTCTTTCCGACCCGTTAGGTTCCAACGTATACATTATCCATATTTCCGAACATTACATGTTTGAATCGAAGTTCTCCTATTTCTAAAGGAAATGTTTACTTCTCTGGCAAAATTTGGAAGCTTGTTTAAGAAAACATGAAACACTAAAATAATCAGTGTTCTATATTTCATAAGGGCGATAAGAACGGTAGCTCTGTTGTATCAGGAGCTCTAAATCACTGGATTTGGTTAACATATAAAGTTCGTACTTCCCGCCAAGCCAGTAGAAGACGGCACAGTCTTCTGTTACTCCACTGGCTTGGCGGTAAGTACCAACTTCGTATGTTAACCAAATCCAATGATTTACAGCTCGTGATAATTTAAAGTACTAATATTCCGGCGTTTATGAGCTTTTCATGCAATATCATATTTTGGAAATCGTCATCATCATATCTATTTATTACTTATTGCTAACAAGTACACAGCATGCCAATGACATTAATAAATACTGTCATTTAAAGAGGCACATTATGTTTATTTGACATTACCCTTTATTTTAAAGCGTTTAGTATTAAAAAGACAGAATAAATGTTAAAAAATATGTTGTTGCTGATGCCATGAATGAAGAAAATAAACGTTATTATATTAAGCTTTTGGCATTTTCCTCCCTTCCTCCCATCCTCCCATCTTCCGTTTCTCCCTTTCTCACTTCTCTCTCCTTTACTTTCTTTTTTTCTTGTTTTTTTTTCAGTGTTTCTCTTCATCTTTCCGTTTCTCTTCTTTCTTTCTTTCTTTCTTTCTTTCCGTCTTTCTTTCTTTCTTTCTTTCTTTCTTTCTTTCTTTATTTATTTATTTCTTTCATTCTTTCTTTAGTTGTCCCTAGTTTTCTCTACTTCCTTGTGTTTTCATTTCTTTCTTTTTTCATCCATTCTTTATTTTTTCTTTCTTCACTTTGTATTTATGCTAAGTGGGGTACTACCACATTCCACACAGGAACTGAGATGTCACAAAATATGTGTGTCTCCAAACTGCCTGAATTAAAAAATATATTCTTGTGAACGAAGTTATGTGTCAATTTGTGTTGTGTGCAAGGGTGCAAGTGCAACTTATGTGTACAAATATCTGTGAACAGTTGAAGTTAAAGCAGCGTTACATATCTCCCGGAATTTAAATTTAAGCCTTCGAAGGAAGGCAATGGTATGTGGATGGATACATTCAGTGAGGTAAGGTTATTTGTAACGAAGGTTACGTAAGAGATTCTGTTATGGGAGATACCGTGTGTCTCGATGTTTGTCTGTTTACCATCCGAGGACAATGTTGCTTTGACGCGTGTCCACGAGGGTTTGGTACACTTAACTGGTACCGCCCAGTAACACAGCGTCTGTTCTATCAGGAGATTGCAGAAAACTTGTAATTGGCATATATTTTATTTTTATAACACTTCAGGTCTAAGATGCCACATGAAGGCATGATTGCATCTGAAGAGAGTGTACATACACTGGACTCGTCGTGTATGTGCGAAAACCTTTCGTAAACCTCTGTGCGTTTGGACTGTTTTCCGGTATGCCTTCTCGCTTTGCGATGTAGTGGTAGTAGTAGTAGCAGGAGTAGTAGCAGTAGCAGTAGCAGGAGTAGTAGTAGTAGGAATAGTAGCAGTAGCAGCAGCAGCAGCAGCAGTAGTAGTAGTTGTAGTAGTAGTAGCAGTAGTAGTAGTAGTAGTAGTAGTAGTAGTAGTAGTAGTAGTAGTAGTAGTAGGAGGAGGAGGAGGAGGAGGAGGAGGAGGAGCAATGTAGTTTGATGCTGCGAGCTGAGTCTGGCTCCGTGCGGGAGGAGTTGCTGCCCTAGATCACTTCCCGAATCTGACGGTCAGTGTGCAATGAATAAAAGTGTGTTAGGTTCCCGGCTCCATGATGAAAAGTCGACGGTCTCGTAACCTTGCAGAAAAGAGTTCACGAGTCAGTAAGTGCGGCTCTGTAGAAAGGATTCGCCGTGCTGTATACCCGGCAGCGAAGCAGTTTACGTATTAATATTGGAGTTGTGTTTAGAATCGGTGTGCAGCTCCGTGTTAGAGGTTAACCTGCTTGGAAGACAAAAGGAATGTTACAGATCAAGGGGTCATACAGACACATAGTAGTGACGTGTCAAAGTGCTGTATTTGTGTCGAATAGAGCCTGATTGTACATTACCATTAGTGACAAATATGTGAACTTTGCGTCTTTTTCACGGTAGTTCTGTTTAAGGGAAATATATATTTAGGAATGTTTGAACCACCAGGAATAGCCCGGAAATGATTCATTCCACAAATCAAAAGATACATTTGATATGAATTGTGCGTTTTAGCAAGGTATATGCTCTTTGTTTACCAAGGCTTTTTCCATCTTTAACGGTTTACTAGATATAAGTACAAATTTAATCCAGAATAACGTGAACTAATGGGGACATTCCTAAAAACTGAGGACACGCTTTTGCTGTGTCATAAAACATGTTGAAATAATATATCTGCATTACAACAGAGACGTTTTTGAGAAACTAAACATTTTCTAAAACTTTTTCAAGTAAAGATTTACAAGCAGTGGTTTGATTCACTTAAACGTCTTCATGTTGCTTTCATGGACGACAATGGTCTTACATATCAAGTTTGTTATTTAACTGAGTCTTCGTTTTCTGGTTATGTTAAAAGTTCAGGTTTTTCAAATCAAATCTGCTCAGTATTACTTTTATGATAAGTACATATGTTAGGACATGAGGATTGTAAGTATAAGTACTGAATAGCCAGTGATCTCACTTAATGACCACAATAATTACTGAAAGCACTGAACCTTAATTAATGAGTTTCCAAAAGTACCATAATTGGCTTAGACTAAAAGCGAAAGTTTCTTAATGAGAATGCTAGACGGACATTGCAGACCAGCAGACCAGCAGAAGAGTCGAGTCGTCCAGGTTTTCCTGGACGGAGTGTATGCTGCCCAGCACCTAGCCGCTTCTAGCGTCTTTATCTGGGCAGTATAGAAGAATTTTTAATGTCACAGGCGATTGTTTTGGGCAGTGGGTATGTCTAGCCTTGGTGAGCGCCGTTGCCCCGTGAAGGGGGGATGCGCCAATGCTGGCTGCGCTCTTCCGCCTGCTGGGAGGCTTCTGAGCACAGTCCGCTAAACAGGCTAGAGGGAAAGGATCCTTGTTACTGTATAAGGTTTCCCTAGCCCATTACTGGGCTTAGGAAGTTGGAGTCAGGGGAATGTAACCCTGTTCAGTGCTAGGTACCCAAGGCATCTTTGGGTAGCCGATAGCTTGGTCTCCGGCGAGGAACCCTATGGTCGTAACGACCTAGGGTATTCACCAGTATGTTGGGGTGGGAGTCCAGCTTATCGTAGATGGTGCGGGATCTCTCCCGCACTACGTCTACGATATACGGGACCCCAGAGTGAGTATGTAGGATGTGGGACGGAAATCTCCGCCCGGTATCGTAGATCATGCGCAAAGCCCTGTTCTGGACGTACTGGAGTCTGCGAATATTGGTTGGAGCCGCTGATCCCCAGACTTCGCAGCCGTACAGAATCAGGGGCGGTATGATCGCCCGATACAGACGTAGTTTGAGGTGAGTAGGCATGGTGGACTTAAAAATGGAGTATAGCTGAGTTAACGCTGCATGCCCTTGTCCGGCTTTGACCCGGATATGAGGTGCGTAGGTGAGTCCGCGATCCAGGTGGACGCCAAGGTATTTGGCAGTGGGAACCCAAGGGATTTGCCTCTGCCTCAACCTCAGCGACCTGTCTGGTCGCCTAGCTCGGACCTTAGCCAGGAGAAGTGCAGAGCTCTTCTCGGGGCTAATGGCCATTCTCCACATCTCACTCCAACGGCCAATGGCTCGGAGTTGGCGCTGCAGCGGAGGATGACAATATCGTAAGTTTTTGTTACGTGTCATTATGAGGACGTCGTCAGCATATTGGCACGTAACAGTCTGTGGTTCCAGGGGTAAGTCAGACATGTAGGCCGCAAAGAGTATCGGAGACAGTACACTGCCCTCCGGGACTCCCGCGGCTATTGGTCTGATAGATGACATCCTTCCTTCCACTCTCACCCTGAAAGTGCGGTTTCTGAGGAAACTACTAGTCAGGGCAAGATAGGGAGGAGGTAGGTTGGCCTCCCTGAGTTTGTACAGTAGGCCTTGGTGCCAGGTTGTGGCAAAGGCTTTCTCTACGTCTAGCAGCACCGCGACTGTCTTGAGGTTTTCCTGGAAACCCAAGGCTGTCCTCTCGGCCAGGCGCAGTAGCTGTAGGGTCGTGGAGTGTCCATGACGAAAACCAAACTGGTGATCGGGTAGGAGCTGCCTTTCCTCGAAGAGAGGGGTCAGGCGGGATAGGAGCAACCGCTCAAATAGTTTTGAGACGGTTGGGAGAAGACTTATGGATCGGTAGCTAGACGGAAAGACCGGATCCTTGCCGGGCTTCAGAATGCACACCACTCTCGCCTCTTTCCAGCAGGCTGGGAAGTGGCGGAGGTGGAGGCACGCATTGAAGATCCACGTCAAATGGATAACGGCCCTCTTGGGAAGGTGCTGGAGCATGAGTGCGCTGACGCCGTCATGTCCAGGGGATTTGTTAGGTTTCATTTTTCGGATTTCAGCAGTCACCGCCTTTGGGGTGACTATTGGGATATGGATAGCCTCATGGCGCTGCTGTGGCTCCTCATAGAGGTCTTCCACAGCAGCCTCCACGAGGTCAGTGAAGTCTTCGTTCTGGGGGTCCTCCCTCGGCTCAAATTGACTTTCCAAATGATCCGCGAAAGCTGTGGCCTTATCTTGGGGCTCGTAAGCGAGTCTCCCTTGAGTGCCATGCAGCGGATGCTGGTACAGAGTTTGTCCCTCCTGAGGGACTTGATGATCTTCCAGGGGTGCTTTTCCTGGAGGTCGACGTTTCGGAATGTGTTCTCCCAGGCCACCTTACGGTGGGCATGGAGCAGCCGCCTTGCCAGGGATTTGAACCGCTGGTAAACTGCTCCTATCCTGGGATGACGGAAGCGCTGCCATAGCTTCCGAACAGCTGCCTTGGCTTTTAGCAGCAGCCGGATCTCGTTAGTGATGGACAGAGGGTTATGTGTGTTGGTGGGTATACGGTGAGTGTGTGTACTCACCGCTAGGCGGACCTGTTGGGAAAAACTCATCGCCGCAGCCTCCAGCGCCTCGACGTCGTCGATGCGTGGACGAGGGTCGATGGTTTGGTTGAGTTTGAGGATGGCTGCATCCCAGGCTACCTCTAGCTCCCAGTCTGAGTTTAACAGAGCTGGCATGGTGACGTCGGAATCGACCGTGACAGGGTCATGGTCTGAGTCCAATTCATTCACCGCCGAGAGGTCCAGATGGAATGGAAAGTTCTTGGTGATAATGATGTCGATGACATCCGGCCTGCCACGAGCCGGATGGAAAGTTGGACCTCTCGGTCCGTGCGCGGCGAGATTTGGGTCTCCGCTTATGAGGCGGTAGAGCCCTCGTCCCCTCTGGTTGCTTGTGCGGCTGTGCCAGAGCCCGTGTTTCGCGTTGAGGTCTCCTGCAATGCAAACTACTGGGTGTAGGTTGAGAAGGGTAGTGTAGTCAGGTTCAAAGAACTGGTTGCCAGGTGGATCATATGCCGCTACCAGCAGGGTGTCCTGTCCGCCGACTGAAAGCCGGATGTCGCAGGCCTCCACGTGCTGCAGGGCAGGGAGAGGAACAGGTGTGTGCGTGATGATGTTTTTCACGAGTATAGCTGTACCGCCACCCCGCCGACCGTTTCGATCAGTGCGGTGGGTGACGTAAATTGGCAGCGAGAAGTCTGTACCAGCCTTCAGGTGCGTCTCGCAGATCATGAGGATGTCAATCCCGTAGGACTGTACAAACTCCAACATTCCAGGACGCTGGTCCCGTACACCGTTTGCGTTCCAGAACGCAACTCGTAATGGCCTCCTGACTAGTCGGGGGGCCATTACTCATCGGCGCACGGGAAAAGCTCCTCGAGTGTTTGGAGGAGCATAGTATGTTTTTCGAGGAAGTCAAGCCTCGGGTCTTCCATTTTCTCCTTGCAATCCCTAAGGATGGGGAGAACTCTCAGAATGAGGTCGCCGAACCACAGGGAAAGCTCCCTGAATTCGTCGACATCCTTCGCAGAGATGGTCCCCCCGAAGGATGCAAGCGCCGCTGTAGGTGCCCTCGCAGGTGCATGCGCCCTGTTTGGAGCAGGTTCTGCTGCTGGTGCCGGCGCTGGCGCTGTGGCCGGGCCGGTCGACTCAGCTGGAGCCACCTCCCTGGTGGGAGGGGCTGCGGCCTGTGTGGCAGGCTTGGCTGTCCGGCGCGCCTTGCGGCCCTTTCTCGGACGCTGTGGACGTGGTGCCTCCTGTGGAGGTTTTGGTGTAGTCGGCTGAGGAGCCGCTTGCTCTGCCACCTGCAGAGTGCGCTCTGCCCTTCCGAGAGCCGCCGCGAATGAGACCCCGGGACGGACAGTTGCCAATCCCGCATAGCCTCCGCGGCGGTTCTCTATGATCCTTTGCCGCGTCGCACAGCCCTTGTAGGTGCTAACATGGTCCTGGCGGCAATTTGCACATCTTTTCTCCTCAGGCGCTTTTTCGCAGTCCTTCAGGAGGTGGGGACCCGCACACCGCAGGCATGCAAGCTTACGCTCGCAGGCCATGCTGGAGTGATGGAACCCCATGCACCTGTAGCACTGCACAGGCCCACCCTGTCCGTGAAAGCGTTCAACCTTCACTACAGTGTGGAACAGCACCCGAACAGCGTCGATGGGCTGAACCGCCTCTCCAGGAACCTTGTCCACTACTACCAGGAAGAGAGGCATTGGTACACGCCCAGAGCCTTCCTCTGTGTGTACGATCTTCCTCAGCTGGGCGACAGCTGAGGCCTTTATGCCGTGCTCCTGCTCCAGAGCGAGTTTTACCTCCTCTGGCGGGCACTCGGAATCTAGTCCCCGCAGAACCCGTCTTTCGACGTTGGGCTTCTGGGGGGAGTAATAATAAAACTGTATCTCACAGTCTCTTAGTACTTGCTTTGCAGCCTCAAAATCCTCGGGACTGCTGGTGGAAATGAAGACCTTGCGAGGCTTCCTCTTGGCCTCGAAGGGATGCTTCAGCGTGGCTGCCAGCTTTCGCATAACAGCCACGTGATTTTTAAATTGCCTAAGTTTTAGTTAATTTCAATACTTAATCGCAGTCACCTGTTCCATAACGTCTGTGTTTCACAATCGTGACAAGTAACGTTAAAATCTCATGAGTCTAAGACTTTTACTGTGTGTGTCTGTCGAATATGATATTCCTTAATTTGCAAGTAAGTGTCAACACTAAGGTTTTCATTTTTACCTATAAACAATGTAAATATGAAATTGTATTGTACAAGCAAATGGGCTGCCATCTATTGCTATAAGGTGGACACAGCCCGTAATGCATTGCCCCCTATCGGTAAAGTAGAGGAACCCGCTCAAAACCCTCTTAATACCATTTGATGTGTTGAAATGCAATAATGTTTTACTTACGTAAGTAGATATTAGACCACGAAAGCTGGTTTATACGTATGTAGCAATTACAGAACTTGGAAATTGAGAGAGGATAAGAAAGTTTGTCCTTGTTGCATATCCTTTTTGTATCAATATTATTTAACTTTTGTTAGGAATAGCCTGGGCAATATGTTGCTTACAAGTATTAGATGACAATCTATCGTACAACAAATATTATTAATTCTTTGTGTACATCGTAACTAAGAGACAAAGCATCCGTTCGGTATCGAACTATCCATAAAAGTATTAATTTAATTTGTTGTTAAGCATCTTCCAAGGATGCGACACGAAGATTGACAGAGAGCTTCCTTCATTCAAATCCATCATGTCCAAATGAAAGAAACGAAAATGTTAAAGTAAGCAGAGATATCGGTTATGAAAGTACATTCTTCAAATTGTATAACAGTAAGACATGATGTAGATTATTTCTAATGTATACAACGTATCTTTTATTTATATAAGGGATGTTGCAGTTACAAGTTTTTCCATAGAGGAAACTAGTTTGCTGGTGTCCAGAAAAATTTAAACGAGTTTTTAATTAAATTCAATTATGTTTTGAACTGTCTGTCACATGGATTTTAGTTTGAAGCTATTAAATTATTATCTGAGCACGTAGACAAAACAAAGATTGTTAAATGTAAAAATCTTCTTATCTCAGCGCATAGAAGTAAATTGGTATTTATAGGTTGATATTAAAAATAATTGTGTCACACTTCTGGGGTTTCAGTTAGACAGATATATAGATTAGCAAGATCACACACACTATATCTTAGCCAAAATCAGCATTGACCATTGTTCTATCTGAGCACTGGTGATTGGAAGTTCTGTAGATACCCTTATATTGGTATATTATTGATACTGTAACTCTATTTGGGAATATGAAATATTAATATGGAGCAGCTCAGTAGAAAGTATTTAAATATTTCTTGGGTAAGATCGGCTTAAACGCATGACTTCTAACACACACAGCGGGCAGTCTAGCAGATATATCTGAGAAGACTGAAGATATTTACCATTCCTTGCACACGGTTTTCATTTTTATCTAATTTTACCGCGAAAAATTTGATGTCATCAATAGCATCGCTGATGGAGCGAGTTTATATACTATTCCCCTAGCGGCTTGCGATCTTGTTTGATTGCTGAAAGCAGCTTTACGGTCTACCTCTACCAGCAGGTAAATACACTATTTCAGAGGTGGGTCTGCCCACAGAGGTGCATAATTTCGCCTGGTGTGTAGATAAGATAATTGTCTTTAAAAAACCGCATACCGCAAAGTAGTGTACTGCAAAGTTAATTATGCACTCATAAAGGTATAACATGAAGCATATACGAAATAAGTCATTGAACACTTATTTCAAAATGAACCGTTTCTCTGTTATAGTAGACATATATGCATATTGTAAACCTGTCACATAAAATAGAAATGCTTCAGTTTGATCACAATTCCTTTGTATCAGCCACAGTTTGCTCACAGTGTAATTTCATTACAAACCCAAATATTAGCAGACCATGTTCTAGTAATGAAAAATAAATTAGTGTTACAATATGTACAAAGCTTTCATCCAAGTCTAAACAAGAAAATATCTCTTGTGCATAGT
This sequence comes from Mantis religiosa, assembly GCA_030765055.1. Classification (NCBI taxonomy): domain Eukaryota; kingdom Metazoa; phylum Arthropoda; class Insecta; order Mantodea; family Mantidae; genus Mantis; species Mantis religiosa. The sequence goes on from CM060950.1 coordinate 256,353,763, forward strand.
CCTATATGTCCATTTTCCTATATTTCCTTTCTCTCTTTCCCTTAAACACTCTGTATTGCGAGAAGATATGCTGGAGGCCTTTCTGCCATAACATTATTTAACGCTTCTATATTGGTAGCAGTCACTTTATAGCGGCCAGTGTCTCTTTTTGTGAGTAACTAATCCTGTATCATGGAAATGTTTGATTAAAGATAATAATGTTTGAATGTTTGAATTAAAAATGCTTGAATAAATTAAATAAAATAAAATGTTTATCAGGGATCAACCTTCCAAGAATATGAAGGGGCAGGTAACACTATGGATATTTTTGGCTTTCGTCATTATTATTTAAGATTATTCAACTTGCAACAAAACTTGAATGAAGTGATTAACTAAGAGATACAATAAACATCGTCACGGGGCTCGCCATCGTATATACCTATTCTCTCTCAAATTGTACACTAACGGTGTGGCTACCAATTGAAGTATGCCGCCATCTACACGGAAGTGCGGACGTAGCCAAACTCGACGTACCTAATGCCATCTGTTAGGCACACGTAAAATCACAGTTCCATCCAATGTAAACAGCTCTTTGTAACAAATATATACAAGAACTACTCCTACTGTTGCTATCAATTTCAAAGTCATCACAAAACCACCAGAGTGAAATTCTTTTAATGATCCCTTAATGTCTACTGAACTTCCTTATTGCCCTTGCATATAGGCACACAACATTAGCAATAGAATATGTTGCACGTGGCTGGCGACAATTATGTTAGTGGAACACGTCCGACCTTTGCCGGATGTCAGTGTAGTTGTTCTCTCTCTATCTCTCTCTCTCTCTCTCTCTCTCTCTCTCTCTCTCTCTCTCTCTCTCTCTCTCTCTCACACACACACACACACACGCACACACACATACAGAAAGAGGGTGAATAGCACAGCCAGAACCACTTCCTATCTTACATACATATGCGGATTTCTCCCTAAAATCATTTTTTTTTTGGTTCAGCTGCCTGTAAAATTATATTTGTGGTGTAATCCTTTGACGTGCTACACTAGTTTCTTTATTTCATTACAGGAAACTAGTATAGCAAGAAAATTATCACTCTTCCATTCACGTCACCTTATTCACAACTCGTCTTTGTCAACAAATTAGTTCAGTTTATAAATAGGCATGTTACACGACGATGCAAAAATAACTTCAAACTTGATTTGATTTTTTGAGCTGGATTCGCGAAAGGTGATCATTATCCAAGTTATTATTCAAATGTTCCATTTACAAGGATTATTTAGTTCTCTGTGTCTACAAAGAAGCATCTTGGATTTGGTAAAAAGTTATTAAGTCTGACGGATATCCCCCCGGAACGAATCAGAGAGGTAATTGTGTAATTTCTTCTTGACTATTTGTGTGAAATGTTGGCATTTTCCATTCAGTTGGGTAAAATGAATGCTGTCTGGCTTAGCTGATTATATGTTGAGATAGTGTATTTCGAGATGCAAGAAGTTAAGTTACATTATCTATTCAGATAACTTTCATCAAAACTTTTAAATCAATTTCAATAACATATGTGCAGCTACGATTACTGAAAACCACGTAACTAAGTTTTTGCGGCATCAGTAGCAATGGGTCACTAATTAGAACATATAATCAGCTAAGCTAGAAAGCAAGGCGAGTATGACAAATATAGCTGTAGTAGCTTCCGGTAATTTAACGTTTGCGTGCGCGATTTTCATAGTTTAGTTTCCTACTGACTCACTAAGCGGCGCTGCGATCACTTTGTGTTGCCAACGAATAACACGGGAGGTTCACTAATAATAATTTGATTGCAATTTCCTCTTTTGTGTTACTGTTATCAATATTAGAGCCTAGTTTTTATATACTAAGTGTTATAAGTGAATGTGCGGGTGCTGTGGAAGTTTCCTTTCTGCGTACGAAACGAGGATATCATAATTCTCGTTAGATAACAATAATATAAATACTAATACGCCTCAGAGAACGGATATCTAGATATAGAAGGTGATATTTCGTACTTTGAAACTATCAGTACTGGTTTAACTTTAGCAATGGATCAAATTCAGCTTTAGGCATTGGTAACAGTTATACCTAACAAAAGCAATAGACATCTGAAGGAGCATAAAACAGAAGACGGTCAATCAGTAAACAAAACTGTACGGTAAATTTGAGCTAAACAAAATTACAATTACCTAAACTGAATATAGTCTATCTCTAAGCATGACACAACTGTATCTTTCCAAAACTGAATGCTTTAATTCATATAGTATGTCCCGTATTTATAATAATATGATTTAATGTAATGATAATTACCCAGCATCGAGTTCAGACCTTCCTACACTTCCTACTGAGGATAAATATCTAGCTTCAAACAAATTGGCTGACATTGATGCCAACATTGATCCAACAACTACACTACATTTTGTTGCAATGCCGGGTCTTTTTATATCTACATTTAAATAAGAATTGGAGGACGTAAATCACAAAAAAATGATAATAAAATTAAAAGATAAATATAAAATAAAGTTGTAGTCAATGAACATTTAAACAATGCGGGGTATTTATAATGGATGTAAGCCGGCATCGCACTCTAACAAACTTTCGTCACACAAAAGCTGCATACACTTCCTCGTCTTCGCATAAAGGCGCAAGATCAATAAAACTAATAAACTGAGCCCTTGCTTTCAAATACAACTTCCAGCTTATAACTTTATTTACTAAATGCAAGGGCCCCGGAGTAATATTCAATTTTCAGATTTTACAGTTAAGCTGCCACCTTCCTAACAATGTCATTGTTGCAAAAATTAAATGGAAACTGTACAACTAAATCTCCTAAAACAAAATTGTTTAAATATTCCTACGTATTCTGGACTCATTTTGGGGTACTTACAGCTATACTCTGCAACAACATTTTGGCACACAGTTCTCAAATAGAGCTGAGAGAATGGCATAAAACACCCAAGAGAGTACAGTTGTGAGTAGACTGAGAGTTCCTTTGTTAGGTTGCTGTTGCCAACTTACTACTAGATATTTTAGAGCAAATCAATGTATTATCATCTGCATAAAATATTGGCGCATTGGTATATTATATTTGTATCAAGATGTCAAGTATAAACTGTTTAGTAAAATTGTTTTCCTGATACATATTTCATATATTTATGCCTGCTTTATAGTTAATTAAAGTTGCACATTTTCTGTTACTTAGATAAGAATTAATTATATTTATCATTATGCCATTTGTTTCTAGTTTATTAATGAGTACGTGATGTGAAACACCTTTGTCTAGATTTTCCAAAACCTGGTGTATAAATTATCTGGAGTAGCTAGAAAATAATGAACATGTGTTGAGCAAATACGGTTATCCTACCGTCTTGGTGTTGTCAGTTCCACGGCAAGCGGGCGACAGAGATGGAAGATATATCTGCCCGCTTCTGTCTCGCTGAGGTGTACAGTGACACAATGCTGATAGAGAAGTTCGCTTAAAATTTCAGCATGTGTTTGAGAATATACACAATGGTTATCGCACAATCTCAACCTTAAAACCTTGAACAGTTTGCGTACATAGCTATCGTTCATATGTACACAAAACAAAATTATTCAAATTAGATGTGTTCTACGAAATATGGTGTTTGCTACAGTGAAACAGAATAGTGACACTTTAACGATTTGTAAATAATGTTTATATTTTAATGATGTTATATTTGTATACTGTCTGTAATGAGCTTTAAACCAATTTTTGTTTCATTAAAATACTTAATAAATACGAAAGATATGAATGTGTATTTATGAAGCAGTTTTACACCATGAATCTCATGTACTAATGTTATGCATTGTGCGCAGATATTTTAGTCTTGCAGCAACAGTTTCACGTCCTTCAGGCGGAAACTTGCAACCATCATTGCTTCTCCTATATTTGAACCCAAGAGGCTTCAAAATATTATGCATAGAAGATACAGAATTCGTACATTGCATTTTACCGCTCATTAAATAGGTCAGGCTTTTGGCAGTTGGATATTCACCCTCGTCATACAAATCATAAGTTGTTCTACGTGAAACACACTTTTGAAAATTGCCTAAGTTCGTAGCAAGTTTTTTAGCTCCTCGATGTATCCCTGGTGAACTAAATATGAAAACTTCTCCTAATTTGGTAAACTGTTTGCCTTCTTTAAAAATGTTCGTCACAGAATGAGCACTCACGTGACAAGCTTGTAACTTTATTTCTCGACTCTGAGCGAAATTTGTACTTTCGAAAATGTCTTTAACTGACATTTGTTTGAAAAAGGAATACACATTAACAAGAATATTTGTAGTCTATTTATATAATATTTTATGAGTTGTTTTGCAGTTACTTCTGGGCGCACCAGTACTAGGCTTCCTAAGCGTTAGTTATATTTACTAACTTTGAAAAGCTTGTGTGCACTCTTAAAAGATCACCACTTTACTGAATGCAGGGTACAAAATGCAGCTGCAGTATAGCATGTGTGTGCTTTTCTTCACTGGCAGTTAATTATTTCTATATTTCTAGCCAGTCGCCTTATCTTTCCATATCTCCGAAACCAGATGTGCTACAAACATGGGGCTTGGACAGTAATCCTCAGAAAAATGGCTCTGTAACTTGGGAAAACCAAATTATTTTTAATTGGTATATTTAGAGCGCACAAAGAAATCAGCTGCATGCTTCTACAACGCGAACATGTGTGCATGCTTAACTGTACAACGTTGCACGCACCGCATTGGCTAGAGGCCATAGAACATCCACGCCTAGTCCTGTCTTATGTTCCTTCCTATTTTACAGCGAACTTAAAACAACATATTGCTGTTGCATACCTGACGTTCTATAACCTTAACTATATCTGCTTAAAGTGTTATTGCATAAATAAATAATAAGATAAATAATAAAAATGAGAATAATATTTATTATTAACATGATTATTATTATGATCATTACGATTTTTGTCACTGCCACTGGCACTTTGATGATAATGATGATGATGATGAATATGATCATCATCATCATTATTATCATTATTATTATTATTATTGTTGTTATGTGTGTAGTGGTAGTGGTAGTAGTAGTAGTAGTAGTAGTAGTAGTAGTAGTAGTAGTAGTAGTAGTAGTAGTAGTAGCAATGGCGATGGTGATGGTGGTAATTATTTATTTATTGATACAATAACAACACTTTAAACAGATACATTCTATTGAACTGGATATTTCATCTTCATTTGTACAAATTCTTCATTACGGTATGGGCTATTCTTTACTGTAGGGCAAATTGCAAAGATTAGGTTATTATTAATGTAATGAAATGTTTTCAGAATCAGCGTTTAAAAGGGTTTTATCTGGACCAGTTAACGATGTGATTGGTATGGCAGGTCATGAAATAATGGAATTGGCAGATTATTTTTGCGTTGAAGATGGACAAATCTTTTACACTCAGTTCTGTGAAGAGACTCACGAAGAAGGTACGTAACGCTCTGCTTGGCTAATAAATTTTTAGATACTTCCTAAATTCATAAATGCATTTTTAGTGAAAGGTGTGTGTGTGTGTATGTGTATGTGTGGGTGTGTGTGTGTGTGTGTGTGTGTGTGTGTGTGTGTGTGTGTGTGTGTGTGTGTGTGTGTTTGTGTTTGTGGGTTTGTGTGAACAGCGTATCTCAGAAACGTAAAGTTGTTAAAAATCAAACTTCTTATTTAGGCACATAATCTTTAAAATAGGGGACACTTTTGCATAAAGTGAATCCACTGTGAGCAACAGTTTGATTGGAAGATATTCAAAGCCTACTTCGCCCAGCGATACAGAGATGGCACCAGCTGTAATATATTATTGCGGGGAAGAATATTATTGATTATTCACAAAGTTTCATAGGAAATTCTAGTTTTATTCATCAGATGCACTTTATTTTCATTGGCCTTTAGGTACGTGGCAATAAGCAGTTGTTGCAAAATATAAGAGAGAATATAGAACGAACAAACAATTATGCGTGAGAAAAGAAGGCTGCTAAAGTAAATATATCTGAATGATTTTCACTGCTAATTTTCATAGGTTGTTGGAATTTTTCTTTCGCTTATAGAAAAAGTAAATCGGGAAATTTTGTTAGAACTTGTAACCAAATAGAGTGAACCCACATTCTGAAATGCCACACGAGGTAGCTTCTTTGCTCCTCTAATTTTGATCAGGAGTTGAAATATCCCTGTTCCTTGCTCCAAATCGTTATTATGATTATTATAATTATCAGCTGCCATCATCCTCTCCAAATTATTTTCCAATGCAAACTACATGTCGTGTAATGTCGCACTCCTGACTCCAATTGTGACTTTATGGGCTCGTAGAATTAAAAGCCCGTGCTACAGATATTCCGAATGTTCTTTATTTGCGTCGAAACATACTTTGTAGCGGCAGAATTTCACCACATTTCACAATCTACAACACCAAGGTTGATGAAAATAACAAACACCAGCTCTCGTTACAACAACACACTACAGCTGTTTACTCTCCTGTTTAGCCCTCCTCTTGGTAAGTCGTCGCCTTCTTAATTACCTCATTAATAAAGTCGAGAGATTTCGGTAACAACCAAGAAAACAAATATTCTGTGTCAATCCAGATATCACTAGAACTTTCCAAACGTGGCAAGTACCTTATCTCAGCTATCTTTATTTGCCGACTCTTTGTGTGCACCAGTCGCGCTACCGTAGATAACGGGTTTGCGGCAATACAGTAAGTAGACAAGCAGTACATTACAACCAATTATTGGTTCATTATAATGAAATTCACGTTTTGAGACCCCCTTGAAGACTAAAAATATATGTTTTATAAAACAGTCTTTGTCATCAACATAACTCAAACACGAATTTGATTAAATAACAAACTTGTTTCTCTTGTCTAAGATCCTTCCTCCATACACAGGATATGCAACAGTTTTCATTAATTTTGATTTTCAGAAGAAAAGCTGTAACAATTTAGAATCACACATGGTACCTATATATATCACTGATTTTCACTGCAGTTTCTCATAGGTTTTTGGAGATCAGACAATAATAATGCGATGAATTTTGTTGGAACTTGTAATCTATTAAAATAAACACACATTCTGAAATATCACACGAGGTAGCTTGTTTGATCTTCTAATTTTGATCAGGATTTGAAATGTCCTTCCGTCCTCTTCTAGATATCGAAGAGTCAACACCGTCTAGGAAGCACAGTAGCAAGGCCAAAGCAGACCTTTTCATGGCTTTGCGCTTAGCTCCCAGCGATCTTCGAGGAAGCACCACGGCCGCTATCTAGCTGCAGCTTCGGGACAGCATCGAGTCTGCGAGCCCGTAGAAGCAGCATCAGAGCCAGCTAGAGGTACAACTAACAAAGTGACAGGGCAAAGTATCAAGGCTGCAGCCAACAGTCCTAGTGACTGGATTTTAGGCGCCCTTACGGCGGTCCCTCTGATACTCGGGCTTATTGCACCTTGTTCTTTCTGTATTTTCTATTTTCCCTCTATCCATTACATTACGGTTCCCCGAGACATTCCCTATTCTTGCACGCAGTTTATCTGCTTCTGATTGGTTGACAGCTGTGCTCTCATTGGTCATTATATTGGATCCTCCTATTGGTCAATACATTGAAACCAACATCATCAATATCCATGATCAGCATTCTTCAATAACCACCCCTGAGTTTTATAGCACTGATTCCTCTGCTAATACCCAATCAAATAGAGAAACTGATCATTCCCCTTCCGGAAAAAATGATCCGTCTCTACACGCCTTTGCTGGAACAACAACCATAGCTGAATTAACAGAAATGTCAGCAAAGGAATACTATACACAAGGCGGTGATTGCCACACCTTTATGGGTAAAAACCTAATAGTAATCTCAAAAATCCCACTCTCACCAGCAGTTGCCAGGCAATTGCAACTAGAGCTTAAGGCTCGACTGGCTTACTAAAACAAGACAGATGAGGCGCTTCGTAATTTGCTCTCTGCTGCCGACCTAAATGCTGCAGCATTTCGCATTTATTCGGCGCACCGTTCGAGGGTTGAAGCCCTCACTAGATATTTATTGCAACTTGAACGGCAATTTTGTTCGAGTTATGATGCATGTCTCTGTCCTCATTCACACTTATTCGTACAACAAATCAATTGAAGTTTAAAGCTTGTCACAATATTTTTATTTTCAATAATTATGGCTGATTGTTCTAGTATGTTCTAAAATGTTCCACAAGGAAAGAGAAGCGGAAGAGCAAAACTCATAAAAAGTTTTGATATAGCTGACAGCAGCGCCTCTACATGATATACCTAGCAATAGTCGAGACATTAAACATACTGCAAAATAAGAAATGATTATTTCTTGAGTTTTTCTTCCAGTCAATTAATTCATGGATACTTAATGTCAATATACAAACTTTAGATATACTGCAGTAATATTTCTGTCTATATAGTCGTGAAGAAACAGGAGACTGTATATTTAAGTGACAGTCAAATGTTTTAAAAGCACTTAACTAGGGGATTCATTTTTAATTTCCCTTGTATTTGTATCTACAATAGGAAATAAAAGATTTCATTGTTGCATTCATACAACTTTCTCAAATAATTCATAGATCGAAACCGGGCCTCATCATTTCGTGCACTAATGTGACATATTCGTAAATATGTTTTAATTCGAGGGACTTCGAAACGTGTGTTGTTACTGAAACCTCGGTATTGAATTATTGGACCGAATTGCAATACTTTCCAATTCGAGTAGGTCCATAATGCAGAAACTAACAACGAACCCCGTTATAGAAAGGTATAATTAATGGGAAATTGTGAACTATAACCAAGAGTAATTCTAAAATGGTTGACTCTACAAAATAAATTGTATCATACATAAAATGAATGTTATAACAAGATCTACATTATAGGTGTAGTAAGATTAGGTTTATATCTTATCGTTTGCAGTTATGTCTATCGATTCAGGATGATACGACTTATGAGGACATTCCCTGCAAATTTAGCATGTCAATTTCATTTGTCACAAATATATTTCAATCATATACTACTTCAATTAAAGTATTAGAGTTATTTTTGACAAAAATAATGTAAGAAATATTTTCGGTTAATTGGTAGTGCGATATGGCGGGTTGTGTCTTTAACTCTAGGCGTGTAAATATTGTACAAGTTTGGTATGTAACCGATTTTGCTGTTTTGAGTTTCGCTGAAAAAATCTGTTTTTGTTTTACATTCGGTGATACTTAACTATATATATATATATCCCGTACAATATCGTTATTAAATGTCTGGTTTGAAGGCAATTCCTCCTCTACCAACTATGTATGTTTGTGGAACATAACAAGCAAGATAACAGTAAAAGAAAAGTCGAAAAACGAAACTAGGCAGAAAACCACACACAGCACAGTGGTGTCGTTGAAGGTGAACCTCCTCCTCAGAGGAGGGGCCTTCAACGTTTTGCCATTTCGGGACATGGTCCCTTACTGGCATGGTGGTGGTTGCTTAAGATATGACGGTGGGTGGATGGTGGTGGATATGTTTTAAGGGTTGTTTGGTTTGTTGGTATGAGTTGAAATGTAATGAATGTCTGGGGGGGATTGTATGGGCCTATGGTGGTGCAAGCACTAGTCTGGGTCGCTTGTAGGTTTCACCGGGGTCTAGGTCATATTCACCCAGACCGCGGATTAGACTGTTGAAGCTTGAAGGGAGCTTGTTATAAAAATTTTGAGATAGGTTAAGGATGTATTCTGTGATTTTGGGGAAGGAGAGATCTGCATGGATATTGTCGTTTGGAATGTACCAGTCGGAAGCTGTTGCTATCCGAAGGTAGCGGTTCTGCAGGACTTGTAGCTTGTAGAGATGCGATTGTGCTGCAACTCCCCAGACTGTGCATGCATAAGTTAGTGCAGGGCGGAATATTTGCCTATAAATGAGCAATTTGTTGTGCAGGCTCATTGTAGATTTCCTATTTATCATGGGATATAGCATGGCCGTCCTTCTGGACACTTTGTTAGCCACAGTGGTGATATGCTGTTTCCACGTCAGACGCCAATCCAGGGTTACTCCAAGGTATGTAGCCACCAAGGACCATTGTACTTCCTCTCCAGCCAGGCGGAGATTGGGTACATCTTGTAGAGTACGGCGGGGGAATGTGACTGCTTGAGATTTAGTTACATTAATCTTCAAGCGCCAAGTGATGAACCAGGCAGATAGCATATCAGCGTAACGCTGCGCCTTGGTTACGGCATTAACGTGTCGTTTACATGAAACCGTTAATGCGGTGTCATCAACGAATAGATAGAGGTTACAGCCTATTAGGGTAGGGAGGGTGTTTATATAGGTGAGGAGCAGGAGGGGACCAAGGACACTGCCTTGTGGTACCCCTGCTTGAATACCATAGGGTTGAGAATGGATGTCGTCCCTGGCAACGACAAAGGAACGGTTTTTAAGGTAGGTGTTGATGAGTTTTATAAGTTATGCTGGGATATTGTAGTGGATGAGCCGATGGATGAGGCCGTCATGCCACACCGAGTCGAATGCTCGCGAGATGTCTAGGAATAGTGCTGTAACGTAATGCCGAATATTATACCTGCGTATTACATCGTCCACGAGGCGAAGTAACTGGTGAGAGGTGGAGTGTTGACGTCGGAAACCAAACTGCTCGGGTCGTAGCACATTGTGTTGGTCCAGCAGATGTTGCAGGCGGGCCTGCAACACCTTCTCGAAGAATTTACTGATGGCCGGCAGCAGACTGATGGGTCGGTGACTACTAATGTTTTTGGGGTCCTTTCCTGGCTTAGGAATGGTGATAATCCTAGCGTGTTTCCACGCAGCAGGGAAATGAGCTAGTTGTAATAGGCTGTTGAACAGGAGGACCAACAGCATTATCCATGCTGCTGGTAGTGCCTTAAAAGCAGCATACGGCAAGTTGTCAAACCCTGTTGCTTTATAGGGGCGCACTTTAGTCACAATACCCCTCACTTCTGCGACTGTTGTCAAATGCACATCGTCCGCATTAAAGGGAGTGGAAAGAAAAGCTTCAACACGTTCCATTATTTCATCAGAGAGCTCCTGATCATGAGATTCTGCTGCATGAAAAGTGGAGGCTAGATGTTCAGCCATTAAATCCACTTTTTCTCTCGTTTACTCTGCTGTCCTTCTGCCATCGCTAAGAGGTGGATCAGAAGAAGGTATTCGCAGCAGCGCCTTGGACATGCGCCAGAGTGATTGGTCCTGCGGATCAAGAGCGCATAGACGGCGTTCCCACTCGTCATTCCGGAAGTCAGCGAGCTCTAGTTTGACTAGGTGTTGTGGTCTGTTCCACTCCCTTTTGTGCAAGGGATTACGCGTGTTCTGAAACCGACGCCTAGCTTTGTTTTTGTCAGCTATTAACTTCTGTAGTTGTGAGGGAAGTGGCTTCTGGGCACTATAGAAATTGCGGCGTGGTGGAGTGGCTTCAGCCATTGCTTGTGCCATTGTGGAGGTGATGGTATTTGCTAGGTTATCGGCTTCAGCTACGCTGTTGCATGGTGTAGCCTCAGCTGATTTTGTTGCCATTATCTTTGTATACATGCTCCAATTTGTTAAGCGAGGATTGGGACTGTTTGGTGGAGCCTTGGCTGTTGCCCGTGCTTGGTATATAAAAAGGATAGGGTAATGGTCTGAAGAAAGTTCCGGGATGGTAAGGATTTTTGTGTGACCGCGAATATGCTGGAGGATAGCAATATCCAGTCAGTCAGGTGGTCGGCGATCCCCGTAAGTTATGGTTGGTGATGATGGAGCAAGTACTACGAGGTTCCGCCGTTCCAGGTAGCGTTCCAGCACCATGCCTCTGTGATTTCTGATTGTGGAGTTCCACTGTGGACTTTTGGCATTTAGGTCACCCATGGCAATTGTTTGGGCTCCTGTGGAAAACACTGCGTCCAAATCGCCCTGCGATATTGGTCTGCCAGGAGGAATGTAGAGGGAGAAGATGTTTAGAGGCCCTCTATTTGTGGTCAACTGTATACCAGGTGCTTCGAGAGCTACTGTGGTTGCCAGTTGTAGCCGATGATGTGGAATGTTGCGGCTTATGTAGATGGCCGTACCACCATAACCATCTGCTCGGTCGGTGCGATGGCTGAGCATGCCAGGGATGGAGGCCTTCTGGGCACTAGAAAGATGTGTTTCTTGCACCAGAAGAATCTGGACTTTGTTGACCGCTATGAAGTTTGAGACTTCAGTTAACTTGTTCCGGATACCATTGGCATTCCAGGAACAAATTTTGATTCCAAGGAGGTCTGATATCCTATTAGTCCTGTCTGCCATATCGTCCCATAAAGATGAATACAGTGTGGACTAATATGGTTTCGGGTGGAATATTTTCAGGACGCTGTACCAGAGCTTCGGCTAGGACGGTAGCAAAGTCCGGTTGGTGATGGACAGGGATTCTGCTCATCAGATTTAGGAACTGAGCATCAGGGATGGTGGGTTTTAGCAGGGGTTTGCTTGGAATGGTGATGGTGGGCGGGATATGTGCCGGCAGGCGCTGCTGGGCTGGTTGCCTCAATCCACTGTTGGAGGGACGTGGACGCTGCACGTTCTCCTTCTGGGCAGCTGGTCGGGAACCTCCAGGGCGATCTGGGTTGCTCCCCGACATGGCGTGCTGTTTGGGGGGCGTCGTCTCATCAGCTACAACTCTGGTAGTGTGGTTTGGAGCGACTTTTTGTGTGTTACCCGGGCAGCTGACCAATGGTTGCTGCGGGGTGTTATGCTGCTTGGTTTTCAGCGCCTCTGCATACGAAGAGTGCTGGATTCTGTTAACAGGCGGCAGGCCTGGGTATCTGGTGCCCTTGAAGGCTTCCTTTGGAAGGCCCATTGGGTTTGGCACCTTTGGTGCAGCGTCGAATCTACTTCTCTGCCCATTTTTATTGAGCAGCATTTATACTCTAGCTTCCTGCCATACAGGGCATTTGGCATACCTGCAGGAGTGTTCTCCGCCGCAGTTGTAGCATGTGGGTTTTTGGTTGGCTAAGCCCACTTTAGGACATTCTGCCCTTTTGTGTCCTGATTCACCACAGAAGGAGCAGACAGGTTACAGCCGACATCCAGCAGCACTATGTGTAAACTGCTGGCAGTTTGTACATTGCAGGGGTTGTGCCGGAGGACGACAGGATTCCACGCGGATGATGGCGTTGAACATCCTCGTCTCCTTGTATATGGCTTAAAAGTTGCCTTCTTTCCGCAGAGCAACTCGGAAGTGTAGAAGTAGTTTTGGAGTTGGACTACGATTTGATCACAGTTGACCAACCCTCTCCACTGGATAGTTAAGATCCTTGAGCATTGTGGTGACGTCTGCCTCTGTGATGTACATGGGCAGATCCTTCAGGGTGACATATAGTAACTTCTCCTCAGGCAAGAGAGTAGTAAGAAATTGTACACTACTCTCTGTGAGAAGTTTACGGAGCGCCCGGTGGTCTTCGGGTGTCTCTGGCAAGAAGGCAACAGTGCCACTCATGTTGCGCACGGAGTACTTTAAGCTGGGATGTTTTTCAGCAACAAATGTTGTGAGATCCCGTGCTTTGTTGGGATCTCTCAGGAAAATTGGTGTTGTCCTGTTAGATCGGTTTACAGGAGCAGTGTTTGTGGTAGTTGTGGGCAGTGCCTGTGGTGCTGGAGTAGGAGCTGCGGTGGCAGATGAGTCATCATCCATTGGGGTATCTGCAACTTGATTGCTGCATCTGCGCCGCTTGGTGTTGACTCCAGTAGAGGTTGATGCTGTGGGCTCTTCAGGGGAGAGAACAGCATAGGTGTTGGAGGTGTCAATTTTTCTGGTAGTTGGGGTTTGCTCTGGTTTGGCAGAGCGCTTGGTAACAGTGTGCCAAGTTGTAGTAGAGACTGCCTGCGTATGTTTGCGTAACAGTTCGGTAATGGCACTGACACGGTTACGGTGAGCCATGTATACCTGGAACTCAGCAATTGCGATGGTTTCGCTGGTTCCCAAGGCTGATTGCACTAGCTCATCAGCCTTGTTTAAGTACAAGTTCCTTGCATCAAGCTCCTTAAGGAGAATGGCATATACGTCACTGGCTATAGGTAGTGACGGATTGGTGATTAAGTCTTTACCTATGAAGGTGCGAATATCACCGCCTTCTAGATAATAAAGGATGGAGGCGTCAATTGTCTCGGTAGATGTGGCGTTTTCTGCATCCATTTCTGTTGTGTATTAGCAGCCAATAGGAAGCAGTAATATTGTCACACCCTACATTAGAATAGATTTAATATTTATTAGCTTTGAGGGGGGGAATCCGTAGCGGTAGAGCTAAACCATCTCAACAAACACTAGTTACACCATGCGGTAGGGTGGACATGTTATTTTACTGATAACTAGCTTACCTGCATGGTGGTGAAAGGTCCAGCGAAGGAAAACTCACAAATGCATTTTAAAAAGAGGTTTAATAATTCCAGACAGCTTACATTCAATGAGGCTTGTGTTCCGGAGGGTTGCTACAAACACATCCTCTCACGCTGGTGGCGGCCGCTCGTCTGGGGGAAGAGGATATGCCATCCCCCTCCCCAGCGCAACCAACGAACAAAGTTAAGCCAGTGGCGCCAGGTCTGACAACCCATACAGGGTTGCCACACCTCCCCCCGGACCACAAGCTGTTGACCCAGGGTCAACAGAACAATTAATAACAAATGAAAAGAAACTCGCTCGAGTGATGGAACAAAAAAAAATTGCATACAAACATCACAAACAGTATTACACACATAAATCTTGTCTCTTGACGTTACACATTCGTTTCTTTACTCCAGTGTCTGTCTATAACTTTAATTAAAAAGCCCTAAAAGAAAAATAAATGAAGTTCAGCACTTTTCACCACTACTGCACCAAGCAAAAAAAGTTTCACAACCTGCCTGAACAGTACATTCCATTCCCACTGTTCTCACAAATGTAATAAAAAAAACTTGAAGCTTGCACTGCAGTCACTGATGAATAAAGACCACTGAATTGAGCACAATTGTACTTGCTCTACACTGAATAACAATGTGGGGCATTAATAGTTCTTCTGCCCCCAACACAGGTACGAAGTGACAGCACTAATAGCTGCCAAAGCTCTGACGAACAGTGGTCATAAAGGGCGGACCAGAGCCCGATGACACAAGGCAGTGTGGCAGGTTTAGCACTCCCATGGTGCAAACAGTTCGGTAGGAACAGTGTGGTGCAGCAGGAACGCAGATAAATAGGGCTGACTTGATACGTATCATCATACTACAACATTATTTCCAAAAATATAAGTGTACGTCAATTACAGAAGACAACTACATCATTAAAACAAACTTCACTTCTGAACAATAATAAATAATAAAAAAAAAAATTTAGGTACACCCCATCTGGGTAGCAAGATACATGCTAAAACTAAGATAATTTCCATCACTCGGCAATATATAGAGCTTACAAATTTTGACAAGCTAAATCAAATAATCTTCACAAAATAATCTTCACAAAAGAATACATAAAACGTAGGAATGTCACAATCAAGACTTTACAAAAAACCCTTAGGGTAGAAATAATACAATACACACACACACACAAAAGAATTTGACCTTCCAAAACATTGAATAAAAATATTACAAATTTTCAAAATACCAAAACTTACAATTAGAGGGGTACCCCAAAATATTACACGTGGCCATAAACTTTTTAACAAAAACTGACGTGTACACTTAAACAAAAATGAGCTCAGTTTTTCTCTTTGTTTTACCATTATAATTTCAATCATATTTATTATGTGCGCGCACTACTTAATATCATCAGTACTACTACCTTTCAAATCAACAAAACTACTTACAATCTACTAACATCAACATTTTGCATGCCAACAAAACTACTGTCACATTACTACACCAACAAAAAAAATCGTTCTACAACACAATACATAGAACAAAACTGAAAGAAAAATTAAGTTCTGGGGCCTCAAAATTTCACATCCTAGATACACAAAAGAGAAAATATAGTATCATGTCTTAGCCTATTCTAAAAACTTTTGTATACATTGAAGGGTACTTTTGCTTTTCAACATAAAACTTAGAATTCAATAAACCATTAAAGCATACTGGTAATCACACAACTCCAAAATATATATCACTCTTAATCCAAAACAATTTTATCAAAATGTTCAAACTATTAGCATCCTGCAATAAACAGACAAAGTAAACATCTGTACTAGTAATGTGCTATCTCATAAATACCTGGTAACTATGGCGAGGATGACAAACAGAACATCCCCCAGGTCTCAGCTTCATAACAGTCATTCACAAACCTCTCTGTGATTCAGGTTTTCCTCGTCATCTTAGCATGCACATTTCAGCACCAATGCTAAACAAAACTAAAAAATACACTTAATTACTTGCATCGATAAGCACATTTCAGCCATTTATCGAGCCTAAAACACTGGATTAACGGGCACATTACAGCAACCCCATTAACCAGATAAACTTTACCTCTACATCTTTCACATAATCACACATAATTTCATTCATCCTTCTTATCAAGGTAGCACAACACTATTCCAGAATGTAAACTTAAAATTAATAAACAAAATTTCAATTTCCTAATCATTGCAAAATTTATCATCAAATGAGGTTATTCAACTCAAAACAGTTATTAGGGAACATATACTTTTAATATCAATTAATTGTGACTTTCAATAATAACAATTGTATGTTCAACTTTTGACATCTAATTCATCAAACATCTATCCAAGTATTGCCATTTGCCAATAATATACATCATATTCCAAAACAAAATAGCTTAGCACACTATACACTAAATCTCAAAATTCACACTCAGAAATCAAGGGACAATATACTTTACATACAACCTTTTTATATTTGATGTGACACAAAAGAAAAGCAAAATGCATTTACAGTCTATATGGTCCCACAGGATCAAAATATGGGAATATCCTAGAAACATGTACTGATTGTTCCTTAACTCTAGGAGCATTTGGTCGACGAACCACATAAGTAACAGGAGTAATTTGTCGAACAATTTCTAAAGGCCCAAAATATCTATGAAGCAATTTGGTACATTTTCCCTTTTTCCTAATTGGAGTAAAAATCTTAACAAGCTGACCTACTGCAAAATGAGTATCTCTATGCTTGGCATCATATCTTTCTTTCTGTTTAATCTGTTGTTGATTAATATTATGGATGGCTACTTCACGAGCTTTCTGAATCTCTTCCAAAGTTTGCCGAACAAATAAATCATTTGAAGTGGCCTGAAGTTGCACCTGATTTGGTAAGGAAGGTTCACGACCATATATCAAATAGAATGGTGAAAATTTTGTAGTTTCCTGAACAGAAGAATTGTATGAAAAAATCACATATGGTAAAACATTAGACCAATTGCGCTGATTTGAATCCACAAAATGACTAAGACAATTTAGTAAAGTCTGGTTAAATCGTTCAGTAAGGCCGTTGCATGCAGGGTGGTATGAACTAGTAAAATGAGGGGAAACTGACAAAGCTTTCAAGAGTTCCTGTGTTACTTCACTCAGAAAGACACTACCACGATCAGACAGTAACATGGCAGGGGCCCCATGCCTGCAAATAATCTGATGTAAGATGAACTTAGTAACCTGGGGAATGGTAGCCAAAGAGAGAGGGGCAGCTTCAACCCACCTAGAAGCATATTCTGTAGCAACTATGATATACTTATGACCCGACGTAGAACGAGGCAAAGGGCCTAACAAATCTATTCCCCAACGTTCTCCAATAAAGTTAACTGGAATAGGCTGCAAAAGACCAGCAGGTTTTTGATTCTTAGGTGCCTTCCTAGACTGACAACTTGGACAAGTTTTCACAAAATGCTCAATATCTTTTTTCATACCTATCCAGTAGTATCTTGAATTAATCTTACTAAAAGTTTTAGAAAAACCTAAATGACCAGATTGTGGATCATCATGACATGAGGACAAAATTTCATGCTTTAACACCTCAGGAATGACTAGTAAATGCAAGGGACCAGTGGAACTCGAATTTTTCCTGTACAAGACATCACTTTTCAAAATATAGGTAGAAGCTTGACGTTGAACCTTAGCAGGAGCAGATTCAGGATCCTTAAGGGCATTAATAATTGGAGTCAGAACTGGATCATCATTTTGTTTCTGAGCAACCTCAACTGGTGATAGCAAACAGGTAATTAGCTCATCAAGTTGTTCAATTTGATGCTCTTCAGGCTGTAACACAGGGAACCTTGACAAAACATCTGCGTCATTATGTTTCTTACCAGCTTTATAACATATATCATAATCAAATTCCTGTAACTTTAGACTCCATCGAGCCAACCGGCCTGTCAAATCCTTTAAATTGTTCAGATAACAAAGGGAGTGATGGTCTGAAATAACATGCACTTTATAGCCATACACAAAAGTCCTGAAATGTGTTAAACCAAAAACGATTGCCAAAAGCTCTAACTCTGGTACACTGTAATTTCTTTCACATTTTGACAAAGTTCTAGAAGCATATGCAATAGGTCTAAGATTATCATTTACTTTCTGTAGTAAAACACATCCTATTCCTAGACCACTAGCATCAGTGTGTAATTCTGTATAGGCTCCAGGATTATAATGAGCCAACACAGGGGCAGAAACAAGAGAGTTCTTTAACTGCTGGAATGCTGTTTGCTGATCCGGGCCCCAAATAAAACTTTGACTTTTCTTGGTCAGCTGAATCAATGGATGGGCAATGTAAGAGTAATTCTTAATAAATTTCCTGTAGAAATTGAACAAACCCAAAACTTTTCTCACGTCTCTAACATTCTTTGGGCGTGGTAGTTCTTTGATCACTGTAACTTTCTCAGAATCTGGGGAAATTCCATCTTTAGATACTTCAAAACCCAATAACTTTATCTTTTCCATAGCAAAGAAACATTTCCCAGGTTTCAGTTTAAAATTATGCATTTCCAAACGTTGAAAAACAGCTTCTAAGTTTTCTAATAATTGTTCAAAAGTTTTGGCAAAAACAACAATATCGTCCAAATATGCTAAAGCTTTCTTAAATTTCAAGTCTCCTAACAATTTCTCAGCAACAAAACTGAAAAATCTTGGTGCATTAGCAAGCCCAAAAGACAAACGTTCAAATTCATACTGCCCTTCATGAGTAACAAATGAGGTATACTTTTTACTATTCTCCTCTAAAGGAATTTGAAAGTATGCTGACAACAAATCTAAGGAAGCAAACCATTTAGCTTCTCCAAGGTAACTAAGGAGGTCATCAATAAGAGGCAAGGGAAAGGCTGAGTTTACTGTAACCTTATTCAGTTGACGATAATCTACACAAAACCGCATAGAGCCATCTTTTTTCTTTACCAACACCACAGGTGATGACCAAGGTGACTGCGAATCTCTAATAATACCAGCATTTTTCATTTCCTCTACTTGTTGGGAAATAATCTCTTTCTGCTTATGAGCTACCCTATAGGGTCGTTGCTTAATAGGTTTTTCATCCTTTACCTCTATTTTAAATTCCGCTACATTAGTTGAGCCTAAATCTTGCAATGAAGTGGCAAAAACATGTTCATATTTTAACAACAGATTATGAAGATCTGACTTTTGAGCTTCAGTTAAGTTGGTATTAACATTAAATTCAAACTTTGGAGCGTTCAATGGAGTAACATCCTTAGGTGAAACTGAGTTACTTTGAACAAATGCAACTTCATGAGCATTAGCTAATACAGTTTTAGCAAAAAGTGTTTGAGGAACAGCTGAATTATTATGTACTGGTATCACAAAGTCCTTTGAAGATTTGCAAACTACAGGTGGAATAGAAATATTCTTCTTATGCATAATACTGGTAGAAGGCTCGAACATAACCTCATTTGTAATATCAGCTGAAGGCTGCACTGCCACAAAACAAGTAGTAAGCGGTGGCAATTTAACATCTTTTACAACAGAAACTTTATTAACTATCTGTACCTCATCGTTCAATGGAATCACAGCAATATCTGTAAAGGGACCACCACATGTTGTTTCAAAAGGAATGTGTACCATTTCTCCCTCATGAGTTTGAATCTTAACTTCTGCACAAGAATAATCAATGGTAACTTTATGTGAAGTTAGAAAGTCATTACCCAAAATGAGATTATGTGCCAAGTCTTTTACTACTAACACATCTTCCTGAAAAACAAGGTCATTAATTTGAAATTTCAAATTTGTTTGATAAGGCGCATCTAATAACTTGTTACCAGCTGTTTTAAGCAAAATCTCGACAGGTTTCATTTTAGAAATGTCATTGATATGAGCTGCATTCACAATGCTAACTGCACTTCCTGTATCCAACAAAATTGGAAGTTTTGACTCCCCAATGGACCCCAAAATTTGCAAAATTTGACCTGGAAGAGAAACAACATTAGACACAGGTGAACTTACTTTGGGTACCTCTAGGTTATGTCGTTGGAGGCTGGGCCTTTCGAGTTTTTTGAAGCAGATGGTGAAGTCCAGCAATTACGTGCCATATGACCACGCTTGTTGCAATTGTAACACACAATAGGTGCCTGCTGTCTCTTTTCATGATGTCTTGGAGGCTTAAGTGGAGGTGGCTGCACAGTAGATGCAGCAGCAGTGAATTGAGACTGAAGCTGTTGCATTTGGGTAGCAAGTTTAGTGACCTGTTCACTCAATGTGGAAACAACATTAATAACTGGTTCAGAGTGATTTACACTTTCAAACCGTGATAAAACAGGTGCAGATGACACAGGTGGAGAAGTGTAAGTTGATGTTTGTGCTTGTACTAAATGTTGTCTATGTTGCACATAAAAATTAGCTTTATCAACGCTTTTAATAATTTGTAAAACCTCCTCAACTGTTTGTGGATTCAATGGGAGCAAAGCTTGCACATACTGAGGTTTCAATCCTTTCACTAAGTTTTTTACCTGCTCCATTTGTGTCATTGCAGCGTTAACTTGGTCACACAAGGATAATACATCATAAATGTAATCTAATACAGGTTCATTTTCTAATTGTACCCTCTGCCTAAGTTTAATTTCCAACAATTCATCTTGATTGGACATTTGAAAAGCTGCCAAAAACTGTTGAGTTAGAAAATGCCAATCATGCTCAGGGTGTCTATGGCAAAAAGTTCGGTACCACAGTGCTGCTGTGTCTCGCAAGTAACATGGGAAAAACTTCAACTTTTGTACATCTGACCAACCATTTGCTGTAGAAACTAAGTTAAATTTTCTCAAAAATTCTGAAGGAGATATCAGTGCTATCCTGTCAAAACAGGGTGGATCAATAAAAGGCCGAGAAACTTGCATTGTCTGAGTCTGATTAACATTAGGTGCCATGGATACTTCTAAATTACTAGGTACATGTGCACTTTGATTAGCTAAAGCAGAAGTCGAAGCTATTACATCATGTGAGTCCATTGTAACTGGCACATTGGATGATTGCCGCGTTTTCTTAGGCATTTTGACTTACTTTTAAGTAACACTGGACACCAGAATAAAATAAGCAGAATTACCAACTGGAATGAACACAAAATGAAGTGCATACTTCACAAAAACACCAAAAAAGAAACTATTTACTTTGAATTTTACTGCCAAAACTCACACAGCGTCCCTTGAAAATCAACACGTGACCACGTGGTGTCCATTATCAATTTCCATGTAGTTATAAAAAAAATTTTAGCACAATATTATGAAATAAGTTTACTATTGAAGAAATCAAATAAAAAACAGACCAAAAGTTAAAGGATTACGAGACGATGACCAGATTAGAATTTCTAACTAATTGAACACCACGCGGTCGGCCATGTTTCCTCCATCTTTCACCACCGTATACATTCAAATTTTTTTCATAAAAACCGGACTAAAGCAAGGAGGAAAAAAAAATTTTGAGATCTTACCCGCGTCTCCACCAATATGTCACACCCTACATTAGAATAGATTTAATATTTATTAGCTTTGAGGGGGGGAATCCGTAGCGGTAGAGCTAAACCATCTCAACAAACACTAGTTACACCACGCGGTAGGGTGGACATGTTATTTTACTGATAACTAGCTTACCTGCATGGTGGTGAAAGGTCCAGCGAAGGAAAACTCACAAATGCATTTTAAAAAGAGGTTTAATAATTCCAGACCACTTACATTCAATGAGGCTTGTGTTCCGGAGGGTTGCTACAAACACATCCTCTCACGCTGGTGGCGGCCGCTCGTCTGGGGGAAGAGGATATGCCATCCCCCTCCCCAGCGCAACCAACGAACAAAGTTAAGCCAGTGGCGCCAGGTCTGACAACCCATACAGGGTTGCCACAATATAACAACCAATCAGGGCGCGTGTGGCAAATGGACTGTCCAATCACGACACCCAATGTAAACGCCAATCACAGGCAGTAATATAACAACCAATCAGGGCGCGTGTGGCAAATGGAATGTCCAGTCACGACACCCAATGCTAACGCCAATCACAACACTTAACAACCTAACAGTAGTTGCACTGGTT
This sequence comes from Mantis religiosa, assembly GCA_030765055.1. NCBI lineage: Eukaryota > Metazoa > Arthropoda > Insecta > Mantodea > Mantidae > Mantis > Mantis religiosa. Next base: position 256,376,219 of record CM060950.1, read on the forward strand.
TTTGCGCGCAAGAAGGACCTACACGCCCTACTGAACTTTAGTTTGTGTCTAATGCACTTTTGTACAATGTGTAAGAAAAGGTTTAACGTATAATTAACTTACACAACGCTAAATACCACTTCTGAATTATCACATGCAAAAGTAAATAGCACATCTTGGAACACGACACTTATAAGTTGTGGCTTCCACTTAATGCCGGTTTTCACAACGATGCACTATTTGTTGTCAGTACTGCTGCATAATGGGCACATGTTGTTCCACTGTTGCACTATTATGGTCCGGATTACCAGTTATTGATGCACTAATTACGCGCACTATACGGACACTATATTACGCGATTTTTGCTCACTTTACTTCGAGCGCATAACAAACACCTCCGTTCACCACGGATATCCCCACTCGACTGAATGAGTAAGCTGGCAGAAAACCAGTTGAAATGCTCCTCGTGTCTAGTGAGTGCGACTACAGCGCACATAGTGGAAGTCTCCTGAAAGGTAAAGTACGCATAGCAAATTATAGATGGCGCTAAGGTACAAATTGCTCCTTATGTATGAATATGTCTTAGTTATTAGGAAGTATTTAAAAAATGCAAGACTAATAATGTTTCATTTACGTTCAAAGATAATTCTAAATGTAAATAATAATCAACTGGAGCCATTTTGTGTACAAAGGTCAATATAGTCAAGCAATAATGATTGTGTTTCGGAGGAAAAGTCTCCATAAGATGGTTTATATATGACAGATTTAACCATATCAAGTAGTTCTTTTAACGAGCATAGCTGTACAATGTGAGTGTAGTTATGATATGAAACAATTAAACGCAGATCCCGCAAATAAGATGTCATCAAAACACTGGTTTGGTACTTTACCACTTAGATCTAGTTTTGACAATGCTTTTGGGTAGCTGAACGTTTGAAAATCATTTATCTGATTTTCATTGCCACTGAAACAATTGATGAGCTACTCAGTATTGGAAACCTACAAATTAGAATCTTCGAAGCAAATGGAGCCAGATAAAAAGTCAACAAAGCAAAAAGCACTATATGCCGGTAATAACAGATATCAGCAGAGAAGTGGTAATAATCAGAAGAAACAACCGTTCACAGAGAAATGTGCAAGAGGAAATCTCAGGTAGTCTCTCTGTGAAGTCTGCTCGAAGACAAATGACAGTACATCTGAATGCTGGTCAAAGAAAAAGAATTTAAGGAAATCTGAGCACACCTTCATGGCAGAACAATGTTCAGCTTGAGGCTGAATGTCTACTCGCGACTGTAGTAGTACCAACACTCGCATGTATTTGACAAGTTCATCAATTTTGTTCGAGTTATGATGCATGTCTCTGTCCTCATTTACACTTATTCGTACAACAAATCAATTGAAGTTTAAAGCTTGGCACAATATTTTTATTTTCAGTATTTATGTTTGATTGTTCTAGTATTTTCTATAATGTTCCACAAGGAAAGAGGAGCGGAAGAGCAAAACTTATAAAAAGTTTTGATATAGCTGTCAGCAACGCCTCTACATAATATATACCTAGCAATAGTCGAGACATTAAACATACTTCACAATAAGAAATTATTATTTCTTGAGTTTTTCTTCAAGTCAATTAATTCATGAATACTTAATGTCAATATACTAACTGTAGATATATTGCAGTAACATTTCTGTCTATAAAGTCGTGAAGAAATAGGAGACAGTATATTTAAGTGACAGTCAAATGTTTTAAAAGGATTTAACTAGGGGATTGATTTTCAGTTTCCCTTGTATTTTTATCTAAAACATTTCGTGCACTAATGTGACATATTCGTAAATACGTTTTAATTCGAGGGACTTCGAAACATGTGTTGTTACTGAAACCTCGGTATTAAATTATGGGACAGTAATGCATTACTTTCCAATTCGAGTAGGACCATAATGCAGAAACTAACAACGAATTCCGTTTTAGAAGAGTATAACTATTGGGAAATTGTGAATTATAACCAAGAGTAATTCTAAAATGGTTCACTCTACAATATAAATTTTATCAGACATAAAATGAATTTTATAACAAGATCTACATTATAGGTGTAGTAAGGTTTTGTTTATATCTTATAGTTTACAGTTATGTCAATCGATTCAGGATGATACGACTGATGAGGACATTCCCTGCAATTTTAGCATATCTATCTCATTTGTCACAAACATATTTTAATCGTATACTACCTCAATTAAAGTATTAGAGTTATTTTTGACAAAAATAATGTAAGAAATATTTTCGGTTAATTGGTAGTGCGATATGGCGGGATGTGTCTTTAACTCAAGGGCGTGTAAATGCTGTATACGTTTGGTATATAACCGATTTTGCTGTTTTGAGTTTCGCTGAAAAAATCTGTTTTTGTTTTAGAATCGGTGATATTAAACTATATATATATATATATATATATATATATATATATCACCAGTACAAAATCGTTATTAAATGTCTGGTTAGAAGCAAACTTCTCCTCTACCTGCTATGTATGTTTGTGGTACATAACAAAGCAAGATAACACTAAAAGAAAAGTCGAAAAACGAAACTGGGCCGAAAACCAGTTGAAATGCTCCTCATGTCTAGTGAGTGGGACGACTACAGCGCACATAGGGGAAGTCTCCTGAAAGGTAAAGTACATATAGCAATTTATAGATGGCGCAAAGGTTCAAATTGCTCATTATGTATGAATATGTCTTAGTTATTAGGAACGATTTAAAAAATGCAATACTAATAATGTTTCCTTTACGTTCGAAGGAAGTTATAAATGTAAATAATAATCAACTGGAGCCATGTTGTGTACAAAGGTCAATATAGACAAGCAACAATTATGGTGTTTCGGAGGGAAAGTCTTCATAAGCTGGTTTATATATAACACATTTAACCAGTTTTGTTTACATATTCATTATAATTAAGTAGTTATTTGATGAGCATAGCTGTACAATGTGAGTGTAGTTGTGATATGAAACCATTCAACGCAGATCTTCGCAAATGAGATGTCATCAAAACACTGGTTTGGTAGTTTACCACTTAGATCTATTCTTGACAATGCTTTTGGGTAGCTGATTTATCAATCTGTTTGCAGTTGTTCAAAATTCCAAATATTGTGCAAATATAACATCACTTAGAGAATATTATAAATCAAGATATTAGGAATTTTAAGACAGTGTGATCACACATTGCTAAATATTAATCATTGTAAAACATGAACACAATGATAAATGTTGGGTTTAATAGATTTGGCAGCCGAAAATCGGCAAATGAATCATATGAGGTCTCAATTATTATAAACGGGAGAAACTTATATCAAGAATAATACGAAAGGCCAAAGAAATGGAAATCAATAAAATAGAATTAAAATGCTAACAAAGTTAAATATAGTTTTGAATCAAGTTAGAGGCTAATGTATATTTTAATCGTTTTTCTGTACTCTGCCTCAGACATGAAGTGTATCTATTGACAAAGGAGACAAGAAATAAGAGTAAATTGCTCAATATTCAGCCCAAGATATGTCTACTATTACAGCATATCCTGCATGTGATCGACACAAAGCTGTAGCTACGAGAGCTGTTCAATAAAGAATGATCACAATATTTTTGTCAAAGTACCCATACTCATCCTCATAATTTCGACGGTCCTTATCAAAATAGTCACCCCTGAATGCGATGCACTTGTCCCAGCGTTTCTGCCAGTCTGCAAAAACATGTTGGAAACCATTTTTGGGAGATCGTTCAGAATCGTCTCCGCAGCCTTCACCACTGGATCTGATGATGGATAGGACCTCCCACGAAAGGGTTTCTTCAGGTTAGGGAAGAGTAAAAAGTCACATGGGGCTAAATACGGACTATAGGGAGGGTGAGGGATGCACTTCACGTTGATTTTTGCAAGCTATTCAGCAACAATATTGTCAATATGCGGTCGCGGATTATCGTGGCGCAACATCCAGTCTGCTTCAGGGAAAGGTTATCTTCCTATCCGACAGCATGTCATACAAATCTAACTAAGCAACCAACTTTACTTATGAAGGAAAACTTTCCAAATAATACGCTGAATTCACTACGGCAGAACTTTTAGGTTGAACTAGTTTAGTTTACCATTATACGGTACAATAGACTTGGCAGTAGATATTCGCAGCATCATAACTGTAAACCTCTGTTCGCTTGCGTATGTAGTAACGAGCATTGGCATACATTTTAAGAACAGAACATTACATCACCGCATAATAGATGCCAATTTGGCATTGAAATTATCGTTCAAATCCTACAAAATCTGGAACTCTTCAAGATTTTAGTAACTTCACATAACTAATGTTTTAATGACGAAATTACCTGTGGCATTTATACTAAGATAATAAAATTAAACATATAAACGAACCTGGATCACGTCGTCTTAAGCTAATGAGGAATTTACAGAAAATTGAAGATATCTATTTAATCTATTATTAAAACACCATAAGCATATAATATATTTAACAAATCTTTAAAGTCATTCTTGATGAAGTGAAGATGTTTGAGAAACTTTCCATCTAAGCTTGTGCTGTTGTAGAATTCTTTGGATGTTCTCGTGTTTCGTTCTTGAAAACAGTGAAAAAAAGCCTTTTACAGAAATATAAATATTTCTAACAAAAAACTACACTTATCTTAAGAAAATTGTGCAAATTCTTCTTTGTAATGGAGATCGATTTCAAAAGCAGATTTTTTTTCATCGTCGGTACATCTATAAACTTCGTAGTCCAGGATTCCGGGTACCCTGTTCTTATGTTTTTCAGTTTTACCAATATCTGAAAAACGAAACACGCATAAAAGCAGAATCAACTTTTGGTATTTCAAAATTCATTACGCGATGTTTACTTTTTTAAAATAAAAATATTTTCACAAACCATTAATACTATCTACGTAATAAACATTTTACAATTTTAGGTGTTTACCTAATTTCCAGATTTCAGCTTTGCACACACACACACAAACACACACACGCACACACACTCACACACAGCCGCACCGCGGACGAGTGCTTATACCGCTCGACACTCACTAAAGTGGTCCAGGTTCCTGAAGACCGCATGTGATATCTGTGGTAGAAAAAGCAGTGTAAGGTCGGGTTTCCTCCTAGTTCACTCGCCATTTAAATCCCTCGGTACTCCATCTTCATTTTATGTCTCATAATTGCCACTGTCTGCGGTGACGCATACTGTAAAAGTGGACGTTAAACACTACAACACACATACACACGCACCAAACAAATTTCTTATAAAATCTCTTCCTCCAAAATTAGAATTCCCAGTACAATCTTGACATGGTGCTTTTTGATATAATTTAATTCTTCCTCTACCTGTAATGTAACTTCGTGGTACAGAAAATATTTAAATCTAAAACAAAGATCAAGGCAAATAGTCGGCACAGACCTGCAGATCAAATGTCCCGCGTGATTACCGAGTGACTCCGACCACAGCGACACGCGGTGGCATTCGCATGAAACACCCAGTACACTTAGAATGGTACAGATGTCGCGCAGATCGTAATTTCTATGCGTAGTGCATTATGTCTTAGTTATTAGATTTCAATAACATTAGAATAGTGACACTTTGTGTGGTTTGGTAAAAGGCATATCCTAAATAGCAAAAGCAGCAAGAAGGAGTTATTTGATATATAAAAATTATAATTGTTTAGCACAAGTAATCTTTTTCGGAAGAAATGTCCACCAAAAATATATATAAGTTAAAGACCCAACTAGAAATTTCCTGGTCTCCATTTTTTTTCGTCTCGGCATTCGACGCTTGTCACTCGAATGCTCGGCATCGCCCGTCTCGAGTTCTTTCAGTGCAGTCCATTCGTCGAGAGAAGCAGCATTCTAGACCGGTTGCGCCAGTTCTTCAGGGTACGAGCACGTGGACTGTAAAACGCGTGCTCTGGAGTGTGCCCATAAAGGAAGCAGCAGCCCGGCGAAGCAGCGCATTCTCTCTACGCAGCGTAGCCTGCGCAACAGCTTTCTTCTGCAGGCACAGCAGCGCCTGCCCTCTTACAGCCAGCAGAGCCTTCTCCTGCACTGGCAAGCAGCAGCAGCCCAGCCAACCCTCTCCTAGCAGACTTGCTAGAGCTAACGCGGCGAGCAGCAACTCCAGAGTCCAGAGGAACACCGTACTTGGGACCGACAGACAGACAGACGAAACTGCAGGCCCACAAGGTCAAAGCCAAGGGTCCCGACTTAGGTTGGGACCCGGGGTCCGCCCCAATCGGCGCGTGTAACAGCGCTCGACCCTCTGTGGGGAGCCGGATGGCACCTGCTACAGACTCAGACAAGCCAAGTACCAGCCGCCAGGTAAGTCCTGACGAGATGACTAGTAGAACCTCTGCATCCTCATCCTCTTCCGGCCCACGGGTGAACCTCGTGAAGGCCAAGGCCCAGGCACAAAAGAAACAGAAGAAGGCCTCCCGCCTTCTTAACCAAGGGATAGCTGTCCCGATCTCTCCAGTCCCCAAACCAGGGAGCTCCAACACCATCACCCCCCTCCAGGGCGTCACAACTCCCCTACCGGAGAGCGACACAGACGCCGAAGGCTTTGTCACCGTGCAGGGAAGGCGCAAGAGGCCCTCCGGTTCGAAGCCGGAGGGTGCTGCTCCCGGCACCCCTGCAGTGCATGCGGACGCCAAGAGCTCCCGCACACAAAAGGCGGCCAGAATCCCGCCAATTGTGTCGGACCCATTCCCCAACCACATAAAGGTTATGAGGGAACTGAGGGCCAAGCTCCAGGCTAGCTTCCAGGCCACCCGTTTTCCAAGTCGGGTGATCCTAAAGACCACGACCCCGGAGGACCATGAAGCCGCCAGGGGGGTGCTGCGCGAAGCGGGGATAGAATTCCACACGTTCTCGCTGCAGCGACCTAACCTGGTGCGCAGAGTCATCCGAGGTCTTGGCTCTGACACCGACCCGGAGGACATAAAGGTGGGCCTGGCGGAAGAACACGGCATTACGCCGCGTACCGTGGTCCAGCTGACCAGGCAAGTCCGCGAGGAAGGGAAGGAGCCCGTAAGGACCCCCATGTCACTATTCCTCGTAATAGTGGAGAAGGAGGGAGAAGGTCTCCCCAAAATTGACGAGGTGTCCCACCTCTACAACACTATGATCAGAATCGAACCGTACCATGGCAGGGAGGGGCCAGCCCAATGCTACAGATGCTTGGGCTTCCACCACTCGAGCCATGCGTGCGAGAGGAAGACCGCCTGTATAAGATGTTCAGGCCCTCACCATGTCAACGAATGCCCGAACCCCAGAGAGGAGAAAAAGTGTGCCAACTGCCGAGAGGCCCACATAGGCATCTTCGGCGGCTGTCCCGCTAGACTGCGCATTGTGCAGGCAAGACAGGGCAGGAACGCAAACAGGGAGCCAGCACAGGTTCGGCCTGGAGTAAGTTTTGCCCAGGCGCTGGGCAAGCACGAAAAAGTGCTGCAGCAGGCCGAGGCAAGCCAGACTCCGGCAGCGACCCAGTCAGTAAGCTCTGGATCTACCGCCAAACAACCACCAGCTGCATCTGCAGCAAAGCCACAGCGGCCTCCTCGCCAGAAGAAGGCCACCGCAGCCCGGCGGGAGAAACCGCCGGCAACTGCGGCAGCAACGGCCGGGCAACCAGCCCAAGAATCTGCGGGGAGACAGAGCGGCCCTGCTGCAACTGCTCTCCCCCTCTACCAGTTCCAGCTACAGTGGCAGCAACAGCCAATGAGGGAGAGGCACCCCTCGCTACAACACCCGCGCCGATTTGGGACACTGGCGTCTCAAACGAGGACTTGGCGGAGTTCCATGAGCTTTCTGCCTGGTTCGCCGAACTAATTCATCGCTCCCTCCCCATTCTGAGGCGCTGCAGGGAGCAACTGACAGATCCCCGCATCCCTGCTCTGCAAAAGCACTGCATTTTGCAACAGACTGCACGGCTCCTCTTCCCTGACTCCAGCTCGTAAATGGCGTTGAGAAGAACTCAGCGAACATTGAGAGCCGCGTTCTGGAACGCAAACGGTGTCCGGGAACAGAGACCGGGCATCTTGGAGTTTGTAAGTGACCACGGGATTGACCTCCTTATGGTATGCGAAACGCATCTGCATGCTGGTGTACAATTTAACCTGACAAGTTACGCCGTCCACCGAGCCGATAGAGTCGGCCGGCGGGGCGGCGGTACAGCTATATTCATCAAAAATCACATCACCCATACTCCCATTACCATCCCCCCGCTTCAACACTTGGAGGCGACCGCCATAAGGCTCTCCTTGGGCGGTTCAGACCTAGTGCTTGTGGCGGTGTATGTCCCGCCCAACCATCCCTTCTATGAAGCGGATTACAGGGCACTCCTCAACCTAGACCACCGAGTGTGCATAGCCGGTGACTTCAATGCCAAACACCCATGATGGAACAGCCGAACCCAGAATGATAGGGGAAGGAGCATCTACCGCTTCATCTGCGGAGACCCAACCCTTCATGCGCATGGCCCGCGGGGTCCAACGCACTTCCCGCCTCGTGGCAGGGCGGACGTCATAGATTTCGCAATCACCAGGAATATTCCATTTCATCTGGACCTCACGGCGGTGAATGTTCTGGATTCTGACCACAACCCAGATGTGATCAATTCAGACGTTACCGTCGCAGCTCTGGCAACGGCTGACTGGGTGGATGAAGTCGACTGGGATGCCGCCATTCTTCACATCCAAAACTCCGTGGAAGCCTGCCCTCGAATCGACTCTGTGGAGTCGCTCGAGGCGGCAGCCAGGGAGTTCTCCACATCCATCCTCAACGCGGTCCGTGCTCACACACACCGCATCCCAATAGACACGCCAAACCCCACAGATATCCCAGGACCCATCAAACAACTCATAAGGGCTAAAAACGCCGTAAGAAAGCTGTGGCAGAGATTTCGCCATCCCAGGATAGGAGAAGTACACCAGAGGTTCAAATCCCTGGCAAGACGACTCCTAAGAGCACACCGCAAAGAGGCCTGGGAAAACATGTTAAGGCAAACCAATCTCCAGGAGAGAAAACCATGGCGAATAGTCCGTAGCCTGCGGAAAGACAAAACCGTACACCAGCACCCCCTACATAGCCCTAGAGGTCGACTCGTCTACGAGTCGAAAGAAAAGGCAGAGGCGCTAGCAGATTATCTGGAGGCTCAATTCCAACCCAGGGTAGAGCCAATGGACGATGACCATGCTGACCTCGTGGAACAGGTGGTGGAGGACTTCCTAGAAGCTCCGCCCCCTGACCACGAGGGGTTCCACATTCCCATCGTTACCCCTAGAGAGTTAGCGACCACGCTTAACTCTCTAAGAACCAACAAAGCACCTGGGCAGGACCGTGTGACAGCGGAAATGCTCAAGCACCTTCCACGAAGAGCCGTGATTCACTTAACCCGGATTTATAACGCGTGCCTATACATGCGCCACTTTCCAGCTATCTGGAAGGAGGCGCGCGTGGTGTGCGTTTTAAAGCCGGGGAAAAATCCGGTTTTTCCTTCCAGATACCGATCAATCAGCCTTCTCCCAGTTTTATCGAAGGTATTCGAAAAACTGCTCCTCTCCCGGCTCCTTCCTCATCTGGAGGAAAGGGGCCTAATCCCGGAACACCAGTTTGGCTTCCGTTCTGGCCACTCCACGACCGAGCAGCTACTGCGGGTTGCCGAGTAGGCCTCCCTGGGTTTCCAGGAAAGGTCTAAAACGGTAGCAGTGCTGCTCGACGTGGAGAAGGAATTCGCCACTACCTGGCATGAAGGACTCATTTACAAACTCCTGGAGCATGAAATTCCCCGTCCATACATTTCCTTGGTGGCCGGTTTCCTCGGAAACCGAAGCTTCCGAGTAAAGATGGAGGGGAAGCTGTCCACCGAGCGGCCCATTGGCGCTGGAGTACCGGAAGGCAGCGTGCTGTCGCCGGCGCTCTTCGCAGCTTACATGGCCGACATCCCAACTCATCACAACACCCAAACCTGTCAGTATGCGGACGATCTCATGATCTTCGCAGTCAATAGGAATACACGGTACAGCTTCCGGCAAATCCAAACCCAGCTCCGGGCCATTGGCGAATGGAGCGCAAAATGGCGAATGGCAATTAACCCGGAGAAGAGCTCTGCTATTCTCCTGGCGAAAACCATAGCCAACCGGTTGCAGCAGAACTTCGTTTTACGGCGCCGTCGAATCCCTTGGGTGCAAACGGCGAAGTATCTCGGGGTGACGCTGGACCGCAAGTTAACTTACGTTCCGCACGTCAAGGGCAAGGTCCAGCTGGGGCACGTCGCACTCCGGAGCCTATACCCTATCTTCAGATCAACCATGCCGATCCGTCTCAAACTCCAACTGTATCGGGCGATCATTCCGCCTATGATTCTGTACGGCTGTGAGATCTGGGGAACAGTGGCTAATACCACTTTCGTCGGACTCCAGACGCTGCAGAACAAGGCACTACGCATCATCTACGATACAGGCTGGAGATTCCCGGCTCATATCCTACATGAGCACTCCCAGTTCCCGTACATTGTCGATGTCATTCGCGAAAGGGCACGATCAATGTACGAGAAAATCCAAATTCACCCCAACCCTTTAGTGAACTCCCTGGGAAGGTATGGCCCGAGAGATCAAAGGCGCTTGCCGTCCTTCAGACTGCCGAGAGACGTCCTGGGACCCCTTGGGTAACCCAAGGAAAACCCCATATGTCTCTGGGAACAACTTCTACGCCAAAGGACAAGCGCTACACAACCCGTATCCAAAACGGGGCAAAAAACTAATTCGTGTCTCCCAAAAAGGGAGAACGATTAAGTACAGCTGCCCACGACAAAGAGGGGCAACCCATTCCAAACCTCTCCAAAATTTCAAACAGTAAACAAATTCAAACACCCCAGCAGAACATGGATCTACTAGTTCATTTCGCAGGTTAAGCCGCAAAGCGGCTAGGTACTGCGGCATATGACACCCGGACGGGGAAAGCCCCGCCCGACTAGGACTACCTCTGGACCTCTGGAGAAATTTCCTTATCAGAAGTCGAACGTTAGAGCAGTGTACATTAAGGTCCATTTTTGACCTGTAGTCATTTACCAATTTTAATTCTGGCAGTAAACATTCCTAGGTTCAGGGACAACCTGCTTATATTCTTATTGAAATTTAATATTGGCAAATATATTAAGACAGGTCCATGAAATACATTCGTTACAGCTCTCTCTTCAATCACATTGCAATTAATGGAAAATCGACACTTGTCTCTGTTTTTTTTTTTTTCAAGAAAACTCTTTGACTGACGTCGACATTATGCATAATGATCCAGTAGAACAAAAGAAGCGGAGACAACATCCTATTAAGGTTAGTGTAATCGGCATCAGCGCCTCTACAGGGCTTAACCAGCAATTGTCGCGAGATCAAACTTACTTCACAATAATAAATTATTGTTTCGTGATCTAATTACATTTGCTGTCAAATGTTGGTGTGGTTACCTACATTTTAAGTACTTAACCTCTACCAAAGGCAACGTACAGGTCGGATAACATATGTAACTGAAATATTTATTAAGAACTACAACATTCTACAAATTTTGAACACGTAGTTATTATATAAATCCAATTAAACATTTCTTATGAAAAAATCCACCACTTTCCAAAACAGATGCTGAGCTGTGTACATTAATATGGATTTTTCACATCTTTATCTGTTTTGACAATATTGTACCCAATTGATTTGGCAGATATACACAGAGCAAACAAGTCAGTGCAGATTTTTCTTTATGTCTCTGTTACACACAATACCACATGTTGCTGTGTCCACGTATATGGGGTTTTGGTAGCCTGGCAATGAGTCCCGAAATCGAAACTCTGTGATAAGGTTTCCCCTTATCCTTAAAAGGGGAATGTCTGAAAACTCTGAGCTCCGTGAGTCTTGCACTAATTTGAGCATTGTTTCATTCTTCCTAATTTATCACTTAACTTTGGACGCCTTCCCTTATCCTGATAGATGAATATTTGATAACTAAGCTCTATTTAGCCTTTACTCAATTTAACATCATTTCATCCTTCGTCCGATACGACTTAACGTTGGAGGTTTTCTCTTATGCGGTAACTAGAAACTCCATGTACCCTGTAATCATTTGAAAACCATTTATCTGATTTTCATTGCCACTGAAACAATTGATCAGCTACTCAGTATTAAAAACCTGAAAATTAGAATCTTGGAAGCAAATGGAGCCAGATAAAAAGGTCAACAATTAAAGCAAAAAGCACTATATGCCGGTAATAACAGATATCAGCAGCGAAGTGGTAATAATCAGATGAAACAACCGTTCACAGAGCAATGTGCAAGAGGAAATCTCAGGTAGTCTCTCTGTGAAGTCTGCTCGAAGACAAATGACAGTACATCTGAATGCTGGTCAAACAAAAAGAATTTAAAGAAATCTGAGCACACCTTCATGGCAGAACAATGTTCAGTTTGAGGCTGAATGTCTACTCGCGACTGTAGTAGTACCAACACTTGCATGTGTTTGACAAGTTCATCAATTTTGTTCGAGTTATGATGCATGTCTCTGTCCTCATTCACACTTATTCGTACAACAAATCAATTGAACTTTAAATCTTGTCACAATATTTTTTATTTTCAGTAATTGTGTTTGATTGTTCTAGTATTTTCTATAATGTTCCACAAAGAAAGAGAAGGGAAAGAGCAAAACTTATAAAAGTTTTGATATGGCTGGCAGCAGCGCCTCTACAGGATATACCTAGCAATAGCCGAGACATTAAACATACTTCACAATAAGAAATGATTATTTCTTGAGTTTGGCTTCAAGTTCATTATTTCATGGATACGTAATGTCAATATACAAACTTGAGATATATTGCAGTAACATTTCTGTCTATAAAGTCGTGAAGAAACAGGAGGCAGTATATTTAAGTGACAGTCAAATGTTTTAAAAGCACTTAACTAGGGAATAGATGCTTAACTTCCCTTGTATCTGTATTTACAATAGAAAATAAATGATCTCATTCTTATATTCATAGAACTTTCATAGATAGAAACTGGGCCTCTGCATTTCGTGCACTAATGTGACATATTCGAAAATACGTTTTAATTCGAGGGACTTCGAAACGTGTGTTGTTACTGAAACCTCGGTATTGAATTATTGGACGGTAATGCAATACTTTCCAATTCGAGTAGGTCCATAATGCATAAACTACCAATGAATTCCGTTTTAGAAAATATAATTATTGGGAAATTGTGAATTATAACCAAGAGTAATTCTAAAATGGTTGACTCTACAAAATAAATTGTATCAGACATAAAATGAATGTTATAACAAGATCTACATTATAGGTGTAGTAAGATTTTGTTTATATCTTACAGTTTACAGTTATGTAAATCGATTCAGAATGATACGACTTCTGAGGGCATTCCCTGCAAATTTAGCATATCAATCTCATTTGTCACAAACATATTTCAATCATATACTAGGGGAAGTCCGTGTAATTTGGACCAGCGTGTATTTTGGTCTACGGTCGGTTTAAGAGAATGACCACAGATGACAGTACCAACCAGAGGGCTATCTTGAGCAGTCCTTCCTACAAGCGTTCTCCCCAGTTTTCCGCATTCCAGCGTCAGTGACCTTGGAGGGGGGTTGTGATCTTTACTGAGAGCGTTTTCGCTGTAATTTTGCTCCCCTTTTATTATAGTTTTTTCCTCCACCTAGAAGCGTTCTTTGGAAACACATCTACAATACGAAACACTCCAATACATCAAGGTAAGTGTGGTGTAGATATAAGTTGTTGATAAAATTTAGGTTTATAAGATATGTGATATTCATAAACTTTTGTCGTGTCGTGTAATTTGGACCGAATGTAAAGTATAATTTGGTCCGGACCAAATTACACGGATTAATTAAGCCAGGTAATAAATTTCAAATGAACAGTAACTATAAAATAGTGTTCTTAAGTTATTCTGGTAAATGATCATTTTTATAATTATTTCTGTTGCACACTATGTAAATTGCGTTTTTTTTTTCAAATGACAACTCGAGAAGGTCGCAAATCTAAGGGACTGTACCGTAAATGGACAGAGGAAAATCTCAGAAAAGCTCTTGAAACTATAAAAGAAGGCACGCGCATTAATGAAGCGGCACGAAGGTTTCAAATACCTTCAAGCACATTAAAAAGATACAACAAAGCGAAGGCTCCAGCACCCCTTGTGGGTATTGGACGGCCCACAGATCTGCCAAATGAAGTCGAGGAAGAGCTAGTGTATCAACTTCTGCACTTGGAGAGAATGTTCTATGGGTATGTTATAACAACGTCAACAATTACACTACCTAGAGGATAATAATAACAATAATAATAAATTGGCATGTTAAAATAAGTTCAATTTAAACGTACTTTTTAAAGTACCTTGCAACAATTTAATTATGTAAACGATTTTATTTTCCAGACTGACACGAATAGGAGTTATGCAACTGGCATATAAAATCTCAAAGCGAAATACTTTAAAAAGTCGCTTTTCCTATGATAAGAAAACTGCCGGAAAAGATTGGTTCTCCAGTTTCATGCGACGTCATCCTGATGACAACAAGATAACAGCTGCTAGAATTTTCAAATGAAATTTCAATTTGGAGTAAGGAGTGAAGCTCACCTTAAATTGGGACAAAGAACTTGATTATTCAAGTGCTAAATCAACCGTTATTGTCTATTTCAGTCAATAAAAGCTAATGATAAAGCACATGAATGGGTTATAAATGTATTATGTAGCGGTCCAATTTACACACCTTATCAGAACAAATTACACACCTTGGTCCAAAGTACACGCCTTAAGAAAAATATTATAATTGCAATTTGCAAATTATGTGGTGCGGCTAAAATCTGTACATTCTCCTAATGGTATAACTTCCTCTTATTAACACATTAAAACAAGTTGTGAACCCTATCGAAGTTAAACTGTACAGTTATTAGCGCCTAAAGTTAAGTGGTCCAAATTACACGGTCTTCCCCTACATGCTTTGCGCACTTGCTGTACTTTTTTCGGTTCTTTTTCTGGCGCCATTTTAGATTCACATTCAGACAGTTGAAAAGCTGGCCAAATTGCGCAGAGCAAGCGGTCGGCAATGCAGCACAATAAATCTAATAACGCTGTCCACACATACAAAATGGTCCCATAATAATACATACCCTAGACGTTTCTTCATTCCAAATAAGCACCCCAATCGAATTTTACGGAATTCCCGAAATCTATTATAAAATTCTGTACTTCATGAATTCTAAACGGTGTACATGTAAGAAGGAGTTTAATTATATTTGTATATAATATGCAACAACAATAGCACCAATATTAATCGCCAAAAGGTTCTAGGAGCTAAACTCTATCGTGGGGTATGTTTCAAATGTTGGTTAAATATTTAGTCCCTTTATCTTTCCTGTAACAACAAGGAAAGTTGTAATAACTTTTATCTTACATTTGGAGCAGGTGGAAAAATAAGCCTTTGTAAGAGAGTCAATTGAGAATGTAGTGTGAGTGAAATATATTAACGTTTTGTTAGAATATAGATTATGAACAAGACCAGTTAGTTCTTATTTTAAATTGCCCGCCGGGGAAGACCAGCAACGGAGCAACGCGTGATTCTGTGCAGAGATGGCTCTACCTGTAAAATTGTATAGTCGGTAAGAGATTTTCTAAATATTCGCAAAGATAAGTAACAAATTGCAATTATGTAATCTAGATATGAACTATATTTAATTGCTATCTATGGCATGAAGACGAGGAGTAACTGTACCGTACAGTGAGATAAGGTCTAAAATACTAATAATTGTTTATGGGAAAGGAAGCGTTCTAAACTGAATATATATCTAGAGCTATCCGCTATGATTTCGTTTTGATTTGAGCCTTGGACTGTTTACGCTAATTTAGTATGTGCTTGTGATTTAGTTGGCCAGTTCAGTTATCGTTTATGACAGAGAAAGGTCACCAAAACGTATTTACAACTTTCTATTCTTCTACCACATGAGTTTAATGTTACTAGAGCCTACTCCATACATGTAGTGTATACTCCTATACTATTTCCACTTACAGGTGAAACAATCTGTGTAGAAATTTGAATGAATACAACTAGACTGACAATTTTAATCTCATAGCCGTGGTTTGAACCAATGATTTCCCGTTATCCATGTGGTTTAACTGGTTTAACAATGAAGCTTGTGACTTAAGACTTACAGCATCGTAAGTCGCCACAAAAGGTATGTGTCTCATAGTTGAAGAGAACACGTAGTGGTCTATCGGGAAATATACCAGGCAGTTGTCATGTCGGCACGTCGGCCATAGTAGCTCTGTGTCTAAGAGCAACCGGACAGAGAGTGGGAAATCCCTGGTTCAAATCCCGGCTATGGCACTGAATTATTTTGGTTTGGCTCTGCCCATCAGAAACCTAGCCTGCACATGGCTAGTGTGGAAGATTTGTTTTCATTTCTTCTTTTTTCTTGCTACTTACGCCCACCGACATTTAGTCATACAGGACGATGAATGAAATAGGTATGTGTGGAATATAGTGTTTAGGTTTCCTTTTTCTTTACATTTTTGTGGCTGGTGACTCTACATACACCAATTTCTTTCCTAAACTAGCTTTGTAGATATATGAAGTGAGTCAAAAGCATTTTTCTCGAAGTTAAGAACAGCTTACCCCTGTAGCCTGGTTGTGGCACGTGTTCCTTAAATCCAAGAGATACCAGTTCGAAATTTATTTACGTGGGGTATTCTCGATAACGCTTTTTCCGGTGTTTTCCCTTGTGCTGAAAGATTAATGTCAGGTAACCCTTAAGGTCTATGGACCTTGGGATTTCACCCATTTCTTACATCCTATATAACTAAGTGACGAGTATTATTTAAACAAATTTAAGGAGTTCCAGACGCCAATATTTGAAGTAGGCATTAGAAAATAACGAGCTTTTCTGCAGTTTTCATATTGCGGCATTTATGAAGATATTTCTTTGTCCTGGTTTTATGTTTTGTAAATAGCATCATGTCTATTTTCTATATAATTATCTTACCAGCATAGAGCGAATGGTTTGGTATAATATCATAAATGGCGAGGAAAATGGGTGTTAATCACGACCAACATACCTTACACACACATGAGTATTTTTCACTTCCTGTATAACGGAGCGGTTTGGCTCAGGTGGTTCCGTCTGTGGCCTGCATTTGGAAGGTCCGGGTTCGATTCCCATGGCCTATCTACGTGACCCATGGAGGTCTTTGGGGTTTTCCCCCGTCGCCAGAGAAATGCTGGGTAGGGTAATTACATTCCCTGAATTTTTTGTCTCTCCATGTCATCTCCATTATCATTGTACATATATCACCTCTGGTGTTCTGTTTAAGGGTAGAAGTGTCCGCGGCTGTCTCGGCGCTGTATGGCAGGATGAGATACTGTGAGTGAACCAACATATTTTCCGGTCCCCGAATGCTTGGACCGCTTCTCAAACACGTGGGGGGAATTTCCGTTTTCCTGGTCTACCAGAGTGGAGGTTTCCATCTTCGCAACTTGTAGAGACCCTGTCAATGGCATTGCTTTAGCTCCTTGAGACGGTCGCCCCTGTCGACTCTCACCACATCCTTACACCCGGCAATGCCCTACTTGGGGCATAGGTACACAATGGAGCAAAGCTATTCCGATGGAGGAGGAGGTTGGAGAGGCAAGGGGAACAAATGGCTATGCTCTCCGTAGTAAACGTAACCCTAATTGCAGTGCAGTTAAAGTCATAGTTCGTTAGCAATATGCAGGTTTGTATAAGAATATCTGCTCTGCTATATGTATATAAAATAACTGTGTAACAATCACACATTGAAAAGTTGAAAATCAGTGCAGTTTTCAATACCTTGTAACCAAAAACCTAGAAAGAAACCTTGGACCTCGTAATTTGAAATATTGCGTGTTTTTATACATATTACATATTCAGCTTTATCTCCTAACGATTAGACTGTAGACTTACAAGCAATGAGCTGCAATCAAGCTAATTATCGTGTATATTATACCTTCTATGTGCACTAGCTTTACCTTTGTTTCCGATTCTTTTTCTGGCGCCACCTTAGATTCACATTCACACAGTTGAATAACTGGCCAAAATGCACAGAGCATGCGTTCGGCAATGTAGCAAAATAAATCTAATAACGCTGTTCACACTTACGATATGGTCCGATAATAATACATACCCCAGACGTTTTCTCTTTCTGAATACATATCCCGTACTAATATTCCGGTTTTCTCGAAATCTATGTTCAAGTGCTGCCCATCATAAATTCTAAACGGTGTACATGAAAGAAGGAGTTTAATTATATTTGTATATAATATGAAACAATATTAGCAGCCATATTAATCACCAAAAGGTTCTAGGAGCTGATCTCTATCGTGGGTCATGTTTCAAAAGGTGGTTATACATTTAGTCCCTTTATCTTTCTTGTAACAAGAAGGAAATGTGCAATAACTTTTATCTTACATTTGGAGCAGGTGGAAAGTAACCCTTTGTGAAACAGTGGATTGAAAAAATAGTGTGAGTGACATATATTAACGTTTTGTTATAAATATACGTTATGAGTAAGGCGATTTTGTTGTTATTTTGAATGCCCGACAGGGAAGCAACATTTGAATGATCAACAATGGAGCAACGCGTGCCCTGCCCAGAGATGGCTCTACTTATAAAATGGTATAGTGGGTAAGAAAATTTCTAAATATTCGCAAAGATATGTAACAAACTGCAATTATTATATTTAGATATGAAATACATTTAATCGATTTCCATAGCATGAAAACTAGAAGTAAATATACCATACAGTGTGCTAAATTCTAAAAAAAAAAAAAAAAAAAAAAAAAAAAAAAAAAAAAAAAAAAAAAAAAAACTAATAATTGTTTATGGGAGAAACAGCGTTCTAAAGTGAATATTTCTGTAGGGCTGTCAGTTTTGATTTCGATTTTATTGGAGCTTGGATTTCTTTATGTAGTATCTGAATGTATTGTTATTATCATTGGACAGTTCAATTGTCGTTTTTGACAAAGAAAGGTCACCAAAAAGCATTTACAATGTTTTCTTCTCCTACAACATGAGTTTAATGTTACTAGAGCCTACAAAATACATGTAGTGTATACGGCTATAATATTTACACTTACAGGTGAAGTAATCTGTCTCTGATGGAACCCCGGATGTTCAACTTGTCTTTCGTTTTCATTTTCCATCTTAGAAATATATAAGCAACATTCTTGTGATTCTCGTTGATCTACACGTGTATGATGAACGGCTTTCACTGAAGTACGTTTGTATGGATCAGACTTCTCGTCCTTACTGTAGTGGTGGTGTGTACCTTAAATTCTAGAGGTCCCTAGTTCAAATTTCGTTCAGGTTCCTCTATCTGAATACGATTTTATTAGGAGTTTTCCCTTATCCTGAAATATTAATAACAGTTGGCTGTAATCTACATAGACCCAGAACTCATTTGACCAACATTTCACCCATTTCATTCAACGTCCAATATGACTTAACCTTGAGGGATGTAAAATTATCACAAATAGGAAAGAAGGAACGAAAGAAAGAAAGAAAGAAAGAAAGCAAGAAAGAAAGAAAGAAAGAAAGAGAGAAAGAAAGAAAGAGAAAGAGAAAGAAAGAGAGAGTGAGAAAGAAAGAAAGAAAGAAAGAAAGAGAGAAAGAAAGAAAGAGAGAAAGAAAGAAAGAAAGAGAGAAAGAAAGAGAGAGAAAGTAAGAAGGAAGGAAATAAATAAATAAATAAATAAATAAATAAATAAATAAATAAATAAATAAATAAATAAATAAATAAATAAATAAATAAATAAATAAATAAATAAATAAATAAATAAATAAATAAATAAATAAATAAATAAATAAATAAATAAATAAATAAATAAATAAATAAATAAATAAATAAATAAATAAATAAATAAATAAATAAATAAATAAATAAATAAATAAATAAATAAATAAATAAATAAATAAATAAATAAATAAATAAATAAATAAATAAATAAATAAATAAATAAATAAATAAATAAATAAATAAATAAATAAATAAATAAATAAATAAATAAATAAATAAATAAATAAATAAATAAATAAATAAATAAATAAATAAATAAATAAATAAATAAATAAATAAATAAATAAATAAATAAATAAATAAATAAATAAATAAATAAATAAATAAATAAATAAATAAATAAATAAATAAATAAATAAATAAATAAATAAATAAAGAAAGAAAGAAAGAAAGAAAGAAAGAAAGAATGAAAGAAAGAAAGAAAGAAAGAAAGAAAGAAAGAAAGAAAGAAAGAAAGAAAGAAAGAAAGAAAGAAAGAAAGAAAGAAAGAAAGAAAGAAAGAAAGAAGGAAAGAAAGAAAGAAAGAAGGAAAGAAGGAAAGAAAGAAAGAAGGAAAGAAAGAAAGAAAGAAAGAAGGAAAGAAAGAAAGAAGGAAAGAAAGAAAGAAAGAAAGAAAGAAAGAAAGAAAGAAAGAAAGAAAGAAAGAAAGAAAGAAAGAAAGAAAGAAAGAAAGAAAGAAGGAAAGAAAGAAAGAAGGAAGGAAAGAAAGAAAGAAAGAAAGAAAGAAAGAAAGAAAGAAAGAAAGAAAGAAAGAAAGAAAGAAAGAAAGAAAGAAAGAAAGAAAGAAAGAAGGAAAGAAAGAAAGAAAGAAAGAAAGAAAGAAAGAAAGAAAGAAGGAAAGAAAGAAAGAAGGAAAGAAAGAAAGAAAGAAAGAAAGATAGAAAGAAAGAAATAAGGAAAGAAAGAAAGAAAGAAAAAGAAAGAAAGAAAGAAAGAAAGAGAGAAAGAAAGAAAAAAAGAAAGAAAGAAGGAAAGAAAGAAAAAGAAAGAAAGAAAGTAAGAAACTGTCTCGATACTTCTATGTACAATACAAGTCCTGGATTGTTGTATCCATAACCTCAAACCAACAGCAAACATACAAATGTGTATCCAAATTTCCTTGAGCTTCTCCACAGCTATGTGATTCAGAGGTTACACTATTGCAAAAACAGTATCTTCACCCCCCCCCCAAAAAAAAGTCCTCTTTTACCAGTCCTTACTAATTCGTGCAAAATGGTATTGTGGTTGTCGCCTACCTGAAATATTCCCATTGCATGATTCCAAAATGTGCGCAAGTTTCCTATAGAATGAATTAAAATGTGCAGATCCAATATATTTCTCCTCCAGCAATACCATTCTGTTGATGGAAAATAATCATTTCTTCCACACTAGAAGTTTCTAGACTAAGGTTTGGATGAGAAGAGCCAGACTGCAGAGTTCGATGCCAAAGCCAGGATTTGAACCAATGATCTCCCGGTCTGCATGTTGTTTAACTGGTTTAACCTTGAAGCCTGGGACTTTAGTACTTACGCCATAGTAAGTTGCCACAAAAGGTGCGTGTCTCATAGCATATGAGAACCCCTAGTGGTCTATCGGGAAATATACCAGGCAGTTGTCATGTCAGCTCATTGGCCATAGTAGCTCAGTGTTTAAGAGCAACCGGACGGAGAACGGAAGGGCGTGGTTCAAATCCCGGCTATGGAATTGAATTTTTGAGTCTGACTCTACGCATGGCAACCATTACCAACACATGGCTAGTGTGGAAGATTTGTTGTTGTTGTTGTTTATTAACTTACGTCTTCCAACATTAAGTCATATAGGACGATGAATGAAATAGGTAGGTGAAATGATGCTCAAGTGATCCCAGGGTCATAAAATTTAGAGTTACCCGACACTAACAATAACAATAGCAACAGCAACAGCAATAATAGTAAAAAATACTGCTACTGCTACTAAAAGCTAACCAGGAGATTTTACGTGCTTCATTTTGAATCCAACGTTGCCAGTTCAGACCCGGTCTAGCTGGATAGTTTATACGTGTAGCTAAAAGTGAAATACATCATATCAGGTTTACTGACATTTAAACAACTCATACGTCAGACCTTCAAAAAGCCGGTGACACAAACGTGATTTTGTGTTTGAACTGTCACTATCAAACAAAATAATTAATTTATTTAAATCGTTGGTCGTTAAATATATAGGTATTGATTTTTAATTTAGTGGCTATAGTAATTGTAGTAGTATGTCCATATAAGCTTTTCTTCAGTACTGTAATAAAGGAAATAATGTATTTTCTCTTTTTGGAAACTAGCTACACTACTACCACGCAGTTTATTAGTATACTAGTTATCGCTAACCAGTGAAAGGTAGATATATTTCTTTTGAGATAAACTACCACTTTTGACTATTGAAAAGCATTTAAAAAGAGGAGAGGGAGATTAAAATGTTTGAGGTGTATGCATGTGTAAGTGGGCGCGAGACAGAGAGAGGGAGAGAGAGGAAATAACGTTATTAAAAATAGGATCGATTAATTCCTAAAAATGATATTACAGTGTTGTACAAAACCATCTACGTTTCATGTGGCAAAAATGTTTTTATTTTCTATTGAGGCTTACATCTGTGTGCGCAGAACTCGTTGGTTAGATATAAGAAAACTGAACCCCCCTGGCACAACAAACTGGTGAAAACTCATTTCCCACTCGTAGGGCAGACCTTCTCGCATCGGAATACATTTGCTCGCGTCTGTACAACATATCAAGACAGATCGCAGTTCCGACTCCTCTTCGTAGTAAATGTAACCATAATTGCAGTGCAGTTTAAGTGATAGTTCGTCAGCAATTTGCAGGCTTCCATAAGAGAATTTGCTCCAATAAATCTATATGAAAACACTGCGTAATAAACACACATGGAAAATTGAAAATCAGCGCAGAATTCAAGCCATTGTGACGAAAAACCCAGGAAGGAACCCCGGACCCCTTAAGTTGCAATATCGCCTGTTTTATGCATATTACAATTTCAGCTATATCTCCCATTTTAGCTGCCTAGGAATGTTTGAAGTGTAAACGAATGGACTGTAGAATTACAAGCAATGAACTGCTATGAAGCTAATTATTATGTACATTATACATGCCTTGTGCACAAGCAGTACTTTTATTTCCGGTTCTTTTTGTGGCGACATCTTAGATTCACATTCCGACAGTTGAAGATCTGGCCAAATTGCGCAGAGCCTGCGGTCGGCAATGTAGAACAATACATCTAATAACGCTGTCCACACCTACAAAATGGTCCGATAATAATACACACCCTGGACGTTTCCTCATTCCAAACAAAGATCCCGTACCAATATTACGCAAGTCCCGAATTATATGCTCAAATGCTGCACTTCATAAATTCTAAACGGTGTACATGAAAGATGGAGTTTCATTACACTGGTATATAGTATACAGCAATAATAGCAACAATATCAATCACCAAAGGATTGTTGGAGCAAATCTCTTTCCTGGGTTAAGTTTCAAATATTGGCTAAACATTTAGTCGCCTTATCTTTCTTGTAATAACAAAGAAACGTGTAATAATTTTAATCTTACATTTGGAGCAGGTATAAAAGTAAGGCTTTGTGAAAGAGTGGATCGAGAAAGTAGTGTGAGTGAAATATATTAACGGTTTGTTAGAATATAGTTTATGAATAAGACGATTTTGTTCTTATTTTAAATTGCCCGAAGGGGAGGTCCAGCAACGGAGCAACGCGTGACTGCGCAGAGATGGCTCTACCTGTAAAATTGTATAGTCGGTATAAAGTTTTCTAAATATACGCAAAGATAAGTAACAAATTGCAATTAAGTTATTTAGATATGAACTATATTTAATTGTTATCTATGGCATGAAGACGTGGAGTAAGTGTACCATACAGTGAGATAAGGTCTAAAAAACTAATAATTATTTATGGGAAAGGAAGATTTCTAAACCAAGTATATGTCTAGTGCTATCCGCTAAGATTTCGTTTTGATTTGAGCCTTCGTTTTTGTTCTGATAAATTAGCATGTGCTTGTGATTTAGTTGGCCAGTTCAGTTATCGTTTATGACGCAGAAAGGTCAGCAAAACGTATTTACAACTTTCTGTTCTTGTACCACATGAGTTTAATGTTACTAGAGCCTACTCCATACATGTAGTGCATACTCCTATACTATTTCCACTTACAGGTGAAACAATCTGTGGAGAAATTTAAATGAATACAGCTAGACTGAGAATTTCAATGTCATAGCCGTGGATTGAACCAATGATTTCCCGGTATCCATGTGGTTTAACAATGAAGCCTGTGACTTAAGACTTACACAATAGTAAGTCGCCACAAAATTTGTGTGCGTCATGGCTAAAGAGAATCCGTAGTGTTCTATCGGGAAATATACCAGGCAGTTGTCATGTCGGCACGTTGGCCATAGTAGCTCTGTGTCTAAGAGCAACCGGACAGAGCGTGGGAGATCCGTGGTTCAAATCCCGGCTATGGCATTGCATTTTTGGTTTGGCTCTTCTCATCAGAAACTTAGCCTACACGTGGCTAGTGTGGAGGTTTTTCTTTTTTTTTTTTTTTTTTTTTTTGTTACTTACGTCCACCGACATTAAGTCATACAGGACGATTGAATGAAATAGGTAGATGTGGAATATAGTGTTTAGGTTTCCTTTTTTTTTTTCCTCTTTTGTGGCTGGTGACTCTACATACAGCAATTTCTTTCCTAAACTAGCTTTTTAGATATATTTAATGTGTCAAAAACATTTTTCTCGAAGTTAAGAAGAGCTTCCCCCTGTAGCATGGTGGTAGCACGTGTTCCTTAAACCCGAGGGGTACAAGTTCGAATTTTAGTTACGTGGGGTAATCTCGATAACGCTTTTTCCGGTGTTTTACCTTATGCTGAAAGATTAATGTCAGGTAACTCTTAAGGTCTATGGACCCTGGGACTTCACCCATTCCTTACATCCTATATAACTAATTGACGAATATTATTTAAACAAATTTAAGGAGTTCCAGCGGCCAATATGTGAAGTAGGCATTAGAATATAACAAACCTTTCTGCAGTTTTCATATTGCGGCATTTATGAAGATATTTCTTTGTCCTGGTTTTATGTTTTGTAAATAGCATCATGTCTATTTTTGATATAATTATTTTATAAGCATAGCGCGAACGTTTTGGTGTAATATCAGAAAATGCGAGGAAAATGGGCTTTAATCACGTCCAGCATACCCACCACATACATGAGTATTATTCACTTCCTGCATAACCGAGCGGGGTTGGCTCAGGTAGTTTCGGCTGTGGCCCGCATTCGGGAGTTCCGGGTTCAATTCCCGCGGCCGACCAACCTGACCAATGGGGTTTTTCGGGGGTTTCCGCGTCGCCAGACGATGCTGGGTATGATAATTACATCCCCTTGAATTTTTTGTCTCTCCATTTCATCTCCATTATCATTTTCCATAACTCTCATCTGGTGCTCTGTTTCAGGGTAGAAGTGTCAGCGGCTGTCTCGGCGCTGTATGGCAGGATGATATACTATGAGTGAACCAAGTTCTCCTCCTGTCCCCCGACTGCTGGGACTGTTTCCCAACCACGTAGGGGTAAGTCCGTTTCCTGGCCTACCGGGGTGGAGGTCTCCATATACGTAACATGTAGGGACCCTGTCACCTGCTTTGTTGTATCTTCTTGGGACGACTGCCCCTGTCGACTCTCGCCTCATCCTTACTCCCGGCAATGCCCTACATGCGTCATAGGTACACAACGGGGCAAAACATTTCAGATGGACGAGGAGGTTGGAGAGGCAAAGGGACCAAAAGTCTATGCCTTGTTATTTCAGCCTACTGAAAGCAAAGGTCAGGTTTACCTGCTAATCAACTGTGACAAGGTTCTCCTCCAACTATCACAGGAGGCAGGTGACGATAAACCATATAACGCATAATCATGCCGTTAAGTAATCTACCTACAACAATAGCGACGACGACAACGACAACAACAATAATAATGATGTTGATGATAATAATAATGAGGACGACGACGACGACGACGACGACGACGACGATGATGATGATGATGATGATGATGATGATCGTAATATTAATTGCAATAAGAGCAACAATAATATCAACAGTAATGATAACTGTAATAACAGTAAATTCTGCTACTGTTACTAAAAGTTGACAAGGAGATCTTACGTGCTGTATTCTGTTTCCAAGTTCCCTAGTATAAACCCGGCCTAGTTCGATAGTTTCTACGTTTAGCTAACAGTGAAATACATCGGATCAGTTTTTCTGACATTTAAACATCTCATCAGTGAAACCTTCAAGATGCCGGTGACGATATCGTTATTTTGAGTTTTAACTGTCACTATCAAACAAAATAATTAGTATATTTATTTCGTTGGTGGTTAGATATATGGGTATTGGTTTTTAATTTGGTGGCTATATTAATTGTAGTAATATGTCCATATAAGCTGTTCTTGGGAACTGTAACAAACTAAATAAGGCATTTTTTTGTATACTAGCTACACATAGTTCATTTGTTTATTAACTATCACTAACCTATAATAGAAGTCTTTCTTTGCAGATAAAACTACCACTTATGACTATTCAAATACACTTAAGAACAAGAACGGGAGATTAAAATAGTTTTCGTGTGTGTGCGTGTGTGTATGTGAGTGTGTGCGACAGAGGGAGAGAGAATAAATAACGTCAGTATAAAGGATAGATAAATTCCTAAAATGATATTAGAGAGTTGTGTAAAACCACCTACCTTTCATGTGGAAAATTTGTTTTTATTTTACATTGAATCTGAAATACGTGTGCGCCGAACTCGCTGGTCAGGTATAAAGAAACTGAACCGTCCTGGCACAACTAACTGGTGGAAACCCACCTCCCTCCCTTAGGGCAGTCTTGCTCGCATCGGAATACATTTCCTCGCGTCTGGACAATATGCCATGACCGATCGCAGTTCCGAGTCTCTCCGTAGAAAACATAATCCTAATTGCAGTGTATTTGAAGTAATGGCTCATTAGCCATTTGCAGGTTTCCATAATAAAACCTGCTCTACTAAATGTATATAAAATAAATGCGTAAAAGCCACGCTTGTAAAATTGAAAATCAGCGCAGCTTTCAAAACCATGTAACGAAAAGCCTATAAATAGACCCTACACCACGTAGGTTGCAATATCGCCTGTTATATGCATATTACAAATTCAGCTTTATCTCCCATTTTAGCTGCCTAGGATTGTTTAAAATGTAAACGAAAAGACAGTATAATTACAAGCAATGAACTGCTGTCAAGCTAATTATTATGCACAGTATACATGATTTGTGTACTTGCTGTACTTTGTTTCCGGTTCTTTTTCCGGCGCCATGTCAGATTCACATTAAGACAGTTCACAAGATTGCCAAATTGCTCAGAGCATGCGGTGGGTAGCGTCGCAAAGTACATCCAATAACGCTGTTCACACTTAGAAAATGCTCCGATAATAATACATACCCTGGATGTTTTCTCATTCCAAATAAACACCCCATACGAATATTACGGAATTCCGTAAAATTTATGTTCAAATGCTGCACTTCATAAATTCTAAACGGTGTACATGAAAGAAGGAGTTTAATTACATTTATACATAATATGCAACAATAAAAGCAACAATATTAATCGTCAAAAGTTTCTAGGAGCTAAACTCTATCGTGGGGTATGTTTCAAATGTTAGTAAAATATTTAGTCCCTTTATCTTTCCTCTAACAACAAGGAAAGGTGTAATAACTTTTATCTTACATTTGGAGCAGGTAAAAAATAAGGCTTTGTGAAAGAGTGGATTGAGAAAGTAGTGTGAGTGAAATATATTAACGCATTGTTAGAATATAGATTATGAACAAGACGATTTAGTTCTTATTTTAAATTGCCCGCCGGGGAAGACCAGCAACGGAGCAACGTGTGACTGCCCAGAGTTGGCTCTACCTGTAAAATTGTATAGTCGGTAAGATATTTTCTAAATATTCGCAAAGATGAGCAACAAATTCCAGTTATGTAATTTACATATTGTAACCGCAGTATCAGACAGCGATTAGGAGGTGGCGAATTAATCGAAATCACGAGAATTAAAAAAGAAGATAAATTAATAAAAATGCTTTGCTAAACTAATATAAAATATTGTTATATTAATATGAAATTAGAATGAAATTAGAGTAATGATTAAAATAGCGGTTTAATTAAGAATAAGATGGGAAGAATATAATCTAAGACAACTAACATGCTAGAATCCATGTAAGGGAGAGAAAATATTTCTGTAATATCTGAACACAAGTCAGAGAGACAGGAAGAGGTGACCGTTAGCCTCCTTGTTTAAGGAAAGGTTCAATGTCTGAGAACTATAGCCAGGAATGTGTAGGAACAATAAGGTTTTCAAGATGCGGTCAAGCATAAGACCTAAAAGGATTTACTTTGCTGAGGTGATAACGATGTATACCGTTAAAAAGAGCCCAGGGTAGGCGTGACCCAACTCACGGTGGGATGTAACGTCAATGAGTTCGATGAGTTTTGCTAACCAATAAAGAAAAGTCAAAATAAAATGAGAAACCAATAATAATGTAAGATTTGAGAAATGGGGAGAAGGGTGAGTTATTTTGGTCATGTGATAAGAGTTAGAGTGGGGATCAGAGTAAGGTACGAACTGAATCGCAGAGTAGACGAAAAATCACTTCAACAGTCATACTACGAGGGGAAAGATGTGTTAGTGCGCGTGAAGAAGAAGTAGTAAAGATTTCTAAGTCCGAAATGTAGGGAAGTCAAGAATAACGCAACCAGCGTAAGAGAAGCAGCAGAAGAAGTTTATAATAGCAAAGTATTCGCCGTATAAAGAAGTAAGAGAATTCTGTTAGGAAGTTTAGTAACAGGTGGTCACCGCTACAAATCAATCTGAATCAACGAACTTAGTGAGAATTAAATTAAATCATTTTTGCAACGAACCAGTGTATTATTGAGACAACTGAGCAGCCAACAAACAACAAATCCATTTCCTACAACCATTCACCTGAGGATAAGAGATCTCATAGCTCCAATTAGAACCCAAATCAAAAGTAAACACCAACCAATTGAAATCTGACATGCGGGTATGCCGCATAATGGCGCCGACACGTTGGGGCTTCGAATTGTAGGAAATGGGTGAAATGTAACGACGACAACGAAGAGGAGAGGTGAGAAGAACGACGACGAAGGAAGACTACGAGGAGAAGTGAGAAGACCGACGACGACAACTACGATGAGGACAGCAGAGACTACGAAGAAGAAGGCAAAAACAACTAACAAGTAAAATTTTCCCCCAACCAAGAGAGAAGTTCAAGTTCTTTCGACATCAACTGAGCCTACTAGACGACGAACAGCACGACAAAAATTGGTAAAGACATCACATAAACACCACAGCCGTACAACAGAACTGTGAGTTACACATACTCAATTTATATTTCTTGTAAATGTAATATCATTCATTGATATCAATATCTATGTAATGTCTTAGTAATAAGTATTTTGGAAGGGAAATTAGAAAATTTAAAGGGGAAGTTCAATGCTTTTGAGAAATAAGAAGATCGTACAGAATAAATTTAAAATGGAAAATTCTGGGGAACAAATAGTTATGGAGACAGAGAAAGAGTTAGAAGTTGTTAATGAAGAGATAATGGAAAGCAGTGTTATAGGATCAGTAGATGAGGGTGTAAATGGTGTAAGTAGCTTAAATGTAAATAGGAGAAGTGACAATCCTGGGGTAATGGAAAATCTACAAGAGATGTTCCAGAAACTCATGGCGCAAATGACTATTCAGAGTCAATCACTAGAGGCTAAATTAGTAGAACAGAACCAATCACTAGAGGCTAAATTATTAGATCAGAGGAAAGCTATGTACAAAAAATTAAGTCAAATTACAAGCCAAGGGAAAGAAACAGAAGCTAGAATCACCGTCAAAATTCAAGGAATAACAGGGGAAATCCAGACTGTAAGAGAGGCCCTGCAGCGAGAAGTAGGTACTATAAGAAGTGACCTAGAAGCTACCAAATTTCTCGTTGCAGGAGTAGAAAATAGAATAGGGGAGGAAATTTATAAGGAGAGAATAAGATTAGATGAACTGACCACGACACAGGTAACTTTTGTACAAGAGATAAATGACCGGTTTGACACTGTAAACAATAGTATAGCAGCTGACATGGAGAAGTTAAAAGAAAAGGTAGCACGTGTAACAAATATTCAATCAGAAAATACACAAATGTTGAGGGAGACAGTAAGCGAGATATCTCAAATCAGAGATACTGTAAATGGCTTACAGCTGGGACAGCAAGGGCAGGTACCTGAGAGTTCCAATTGTTCTATACATACACACAATGGAGAGAGGCAGAACGAACAGGTTAGCGCCCCTTCTGTCTCTGCTCAAAACAGCAATAATAGCGAAGTAAATATGCAAAACGTAAATATGTATCCACCAGTGCACATGAATTTTCTAAGCGAATTGCCCCTCCCGAAATTTAAGTGTCGCAATGACAACGCAGTACAATTTTTGGCCCACTTAGAAAAGTATTTTGCCATCAGAGGTGTACCCGAGCAATATAAGATGATAATAGTTCAAAGGGTGTTTCAATCTGCCGAACTTAATTGGGTACGAGTAACTGTGGGAGAAGGATGCAGCTACGAGTTGTTCAAAACAGCTTTCCTAGAAAAGTATTGGAACGCCAATGTCCAATACCATGTGAGGAATCAGATAACAAATGGCCGATACCAAGGTAATAATGGAGAGTCTATTACTGATTATTTCCTGAGATATTCGCAAATGAGTAAATATCTACAACCTCCATTACAGGAAGCCAAACTGATTTCTCTTCTCACGCCCCACCTTCCTTGAGAACATTAGAAATCACATGGTGGTAGCAAGACCTCAGACATTGAGAGAGGCAATTACATTATTAACAGCTCTACAAAGCGTTGGGACGCAAAATTCACAAAATAGACATGAGAATCGAATGCCAGTGAGAAATCCACACAGACCGTGGAATAATAATAATCATGACGGGCAAAGGGCACACAATCCCCGAAATTTTAACACAAACCATATGGTTACTCGTCAAAGATACGATGCCCACGTCCCGAGGGAATTCCCTAACAACAATAGAGGGAGACAGGGACCACCAAATTCAAATTCATATAATTTCCCTATAAGATATGTACATGTAACTAGGAATGGAAATAGGGGTCACCCCCCATTTCTTCGAAGAGGGAATGCAAGACCGACGTTCCGACTACCAGAAGCTAATAGACAGTATCAACCACGTGACGCTGGTAGAGAGAACAATACAGACAGACCTGAAGTAAGACAGAGGAATCAACTTCTCTCAAGAGAATGGGTGCGTTCTCATCCACCCACACCGAGGGACACGGCGCCCGAGGTAGATGAAAGGCCAGATACGACACAGCAGACGGCAAACAACTCCAGGGTGCGATAGAAGACGTCCCGCATCGGACCCGGATGAACACGCTAGTTCTTAATTTGAACAGGGACACAGCTCTGAGTAGGGTGGTACAGAATAAAACAGAAACAGAAATAGTAAACGGTACTCAAATAAACAATCACTTAACAGAATTGCAAGAAGTCAGAGATGCTCCACGTATTGCTGCAATAATAAACAAAGAAAAATGGCACATTACCATAGATTCAGGATCCTCAGTTTCAGCTATAAGTCAAGCATTCTTTTATCACTTAAAAAACAATGGAATGAAATTGCAAACATTGCCCGTGAAAGTGCATATTGTACTCTGGCGGTAGGTCGCGCCAAACAAAAGATTAATACCCAAATGCGTTTGAAAGTCACCATTGGGGAGGATACAATAGAATTTGTATGTTTTGTTATTAATAGACTATCTGTAGACATTATTATGGGTAATGACATGTTGTATGCGCTTCAAGCTAAGTTGAATTATCAAATGGAAGCCTTGGAAATCAAAATTAAAGACGTCATAGTTAAAGTTCCGTTTAGCTCAAGGGAAGCAGAAAATGAGATAAGATTGACAGATGAAGGAAAATAAATAGATGGAGAAACATTTTTTGTAGAATTTATACGAATAGGAGGGATGGAGCTAGTTAAGATGAATCCATTAGAAGCAGAAGAGATGAGAAACTATGATAAGGATGAGTATATAGCTGGAGAAGAAGGGCTTTTAGCGATGACGTCATACGGACTTTGGCAAGAAGAAGCAAGTGGGAGAGAAGTGATTACCCAAACAGATGATTTCCAGGTAGCTGAACATAACATAAACATGAGCTACAAAATAAGAGAAACAGTAGCAAACTCAAACCTTCTCAACGACCACCAAAAAGAGATTTTTTATAACATTTTATGTAAACATAGAAATGTATTTTCGGAACACACTGGGACCTATAGTGATTTTGAGTATGAATTCGATATACATGATGTTCCCCCATTCAAATATAAGTGCAGACCTATTCCTTTGGATTTACAGGAGGTACTGAACCTTAAAATACAGGAAATGCTGGAAGATGAAATTCTGGAGATATCTACATCAAAATTTATAAGTCCCCTATGTATAGTCAGAAAAGCAAATGGAACAGTACGACTGACGATAGATGGACGTCATATAAACCAATACATTGTTCCGGATAATTTTCGAACCCCAGCAACAGAGCTAATTTTGGCCGGTATTGGGGCACAAAGGTATTTTACTTCACTAGATGTGACCAACTCATTTTTGCAAATTAAGTTGAAACCTGAGTTAAGGCAATATACCTCATTTTTGCACGGAGGATATCAGTACCAGTTTGCAAGAAATTGCTTTGGACTAATTAATTCTGGAAGCGCATTCCTACGGGCGATGCAGAAAATACTCAACACGCAAAGGGAAACATATGTGTCACAGTATGTAGATGATTTATTGATATGCAGTAGAACAGTGGAAGGTCACCTTACATATTTGGATTTAGTGCTCGGGAGGCTAGCAAATGCTGGATTAACACTGAATTGGGCAAAATGTAAATTTTTCCAGGAATCAGTTAAATATTTAGGATATATCATAACAGGCGAAAATATAGCTCCTGATCCAGAAAGAGTGGAAGCCATTTTGAAAATACCACGACCTAAGACACCAAAACAAGTAAAACGTTATCTGGGTGTACTTGGGTACCAATCAAGGTTCCTGATAAACTATGCAAAGGAGGCCGCACCGTTGCGAGCACTACTGGAAAAAAATCGAAAATGGCGATGGACTATGGTAGAAGAAAATGCTTTTAAAAGATTACAAGAACTCTTCAGTGAATCCGTATAACTGACATGGCCTGATCCAGATTTACCTTATCTCATATACACGGATGCCTCCATGGTGGCGTTAGGAACTATTTTAGCCCAAGAGACACCGACTGGAGAATTAAAAGTCATAGCCACAGCCTCCCGAGGGTTAACGAAAACAGAAAAAATTGCTTGCATAACAGAACAGGAAATTACGGCTATTTATTATGCCATTTGTAAATTTAGACAATATATATATATACATATATATATATATACATACATATATATATATATATATATATATATATATATATATATATATATATATATAATAAAAGGATTGTGATATTCACCGATCATATCAGCCTATCATTTATACGAAATTGCAAATTGACCAGTACAAAAATTGCGAGATATATCCACGAGATCATGGCTTACAACCCAGAGATTAAACATATACAGGGAAGTCTTAACATCTTTAGTGACATGCTTTCACGTATAAAGCCACAGGGGAATCTTCTAGAAAATATCAGTAGTAATGGTACAGAATTACCAGTGTTAAAGATGGATGTAACCTTCAGTATAAAATTAACAAAGGAGATGAGAAGATTGTCGGAATTACAACGCCAGGATTGGAAATTAAAACAAATTATGGAAAAGGCTTTGCCCATAGATCAAGCAAATTCACAGAAATACGGAGTGTTAAATAACGTATTGTATAAGTTACAGGGTGTTTCCAAACCTGCTTGGAAAGCATATATACCCGCAGCGATGGAAGAGTTAGTGATTTCTGCTTACCACACAGCTCTTATACATGCTGGCGTTGAGAAGACAATGATTTCCATAAGCAACCATTTATACATATTTAGATTAGGCAAGAAAGTTAGGACCTTTATATCTACATGTGACATCTGCCAGAGGGCAAAATCATTAAATTATAAGATAGATCGACCCCATGTATCCATCACCAGGAAGGAACCATTAGAATTAGTTGCAGCGGATGCATATGGTCCACTCCCTGTAGGAAGAGGAGGATTAACATATTTATTTGTACTTATCGACGTGATGTCGAAATTTGTGAAAATATACCCTCTCAAGAAATTAACAAGTGCAGCATGCGCGAATAAAATAGTGAAAGACTATATAGTCAAATACGGGAAGATGAAAGCACTATTAGTAGATAACGCGTCCATACACTATGGAAGACAATTCGTGCACACCATTCAGGATGCCGGAATTCGCATCTATAATACAACGTCGTACCATCCATGCTCTAATCCAAGCGAGCGCGTACTGAAGGACCTAGGTGTTCATCTCCGAGTTCTTTGTTCATTGAAACAGACTACCTGGCCAGACCACATCAACTATATTGAGTTTATATTCAATACTTCAGTCAATCTAACCACAGGATACGCTCCTATCCAATTGCATAGGAATTTAACACCGGAACCACTAATAGAGGGTGTTCCGGAAAGTATACAAGTGACGACCGAGACAGATCGAGAACGGATCCAGAATGCTGTTAAAAGAATAATGGAAAAAGTAGAGAAAAGATACGCAAAGAAACTGCGGTATAAGAAGAATTGGGAACCAAAGGTCGGCGACTTAGTTCTAGTGAAATCGTTCGACAAGTCAGATTTGTTAGGAAAGAAGACTAAAAAGCTATGGAAAGCTATGGAAAGGCCCATACCGGATTGAGAAAATATTTGGTAACAGAGCGTATGCTCTAATACACCCAAGAAATGGTAAACCGATAGGCAGATATAACATCTCCCTAATAAGGCCATATCGTCAAAAAACGTTGTAAACAGTACAGAGCAGACCCAAGAATCACCTGTGTGAATGTGATTGAAATTATATATACGAAGATGTAAAGAATACCAAGTAAAAGTTATATAATTAGTACGGGTAACGTTTTCGTTTGAAATTCAAACACTGCGTGGGAGTTGCAAGTTCCAAAATTCCTGTGCACAAACGAAATTATATTATTAATAACTACAGCTAAATAAAATGTTTTAGATAACTTTAAAGTAGTTTGTGAAACGTAAATATCTCATAAACTCCAGGTGTATTAATGTGTCAAAAGGTAAATACCTATAGTCATTGTTATTGTAAAGGTCACAGACTTTCGCCGTGACATTGTGGAGGAAAATTGAGTGAAGTGTTAAGTGCGGAAAGACAAGACAATAGACTGCAAATGTTTACCAACAGGCAGGTAAACGACACACCTCGTTCCAGGTAGACAAGAGAGGTAACCGTATTTGTGCTTCATAACACAAACATGAATAGCGTGCGGACCTATGTTCTTGCAGTGAAAAATGCAAAAAAAGAAACGTCCCAATAAGGAAATGTAAATATATATATATGAATCATTGAATGTAAACCTAACATTGTGAGTAGTAATGTACTAGTATTTAAGGAGTGTGATAGAATATAATCAGGTTGATCTCAAGTGAGACAAAAGTAACTCAGTCAAGTACACATAGCTCATTTGAGCTAGTGAATTGTAAATATTGGGAATAACATGAATGTGATTTTGTTTCTACAGTATTAACCATGTATAACAGTGTATTTTTCTATGTATGTAATGTACCATATTGATAAAGATGAGGGAACGGTGACCACAGAAAAATGTTTCAAGTAGGGAATGAGAAATTATAAGATATATAAGGAGGAAATGTCATGACGGGGGTTTGACAAAATTTAAATAATGGGTATTTCATTTTTGTCAAACGGGCATTATGTAACCGCAGTATCGGACAGCGATTAGGAGGTGGCGAATTAATCGAAATCACGAGAATTAAAAAAGAAGATAAATTAATAAAAATGCTTTGCTAAACTAACATAAAATATTGTTATATTAATATGAAATTAGAATGAAATTAGAGTAATGATTAAAATAGCGGTTTAATTAAGAATAAGATGGGAAGAGTATAATTTAAGACAACTACCATGCTAGAATCCATGTAAGGGAGAGAAAATATTTCTGTAAAATCTGAACACAAGTCGGAGAGACAGGAAGAGGTGACCGATAGCCTCCTTGTTTAAGGAAATGTTCAATGTCTGAGAAATATAGCCAGGAATGTGTAGGAACAATAAGGTTTTCAAGATGCGGTCAAGCATAAGACCTAAAAGGATTTCCTTGCTGAGGTGATAACGATGTATACCGTTAAAAAGAGCCCAGGGTAGGCGTGACCCAACTCACGGTGGGATGTAACGTCAATGAGTTCGATGAGTTTTGCTAACCAATAAAGAAAAATCGAAATAAAATGAGAAACCAATAATAATGTAAGATTTGAGAAATGGGGAGAAGGGTGAGTTATTTTGGTCATGTGATAAGAGTTAGAGTGGGGATCATAATAAGGTACGAACTGAATCGCAGAGTAGACGAAAAATCACTTCAACAGTCATACTACGAGGGGAAAGATGTGTTAGTGCGCGTGAAGAAGAAGTAGTAAAGATTTCTAAGTCCGAAATGTAGCGAAGTCAAGAATAACGCAACCAGCGTAAGAGAAGCAGCAGAAGAAGTTTATAATAGCAAAGTATTCGCCGTATAAAGAAGTAAGAGAATTCTGTTAGGAAGTTTAGTAACAGGTTGTCACCGCTACAAATCAATCTGAATCAACGAACTTATTGAGAATTAAATTAAATCATTCTTGCAACGAACCAGTGTATTATTGAGACAACTGAGCAGCCAACAAACAACAAATCCATTTCCTACAACCATTCACCTGAGGATAAGAGATCTCATAGCTCCAATTAGAACCCAAATCAAAAGTAAACACCAACCAATTGAGATCTGACATGCGGGTATGCCGCAATATGGACTATATTTAATTGTTATCTATGGCATGAAGACGAGGAGTAACTGTACCATACATTGAGATAAGGTCTAAAAAACTAATAATTGTTTCTGGGAAAGGAAGCGTTCTAAACTGAATATATATCTAGTGCTATCCGCTTGCTTGTGATTTAGTTGGCCAGTTCAGTTATCGTTGATGACAGAGAAAGGTCACCAAAACGTATTTACAACTTTCTGTTCTTGTACCACATGAGTTCAATGTTACTAGAGCCTACTCCATACATGTAGTGTATACTCCTATACTATTTCCAATCACAGGTGAAACAATCTGTGCAGAAATTTAAATGAATACAGCTAGACTGAGAATTTCAATGTCATAGCCGTGGTTTGAACCAATGATATCCCGGTATCCATGTGGTTTAACTGGTATAACAATGAATCTTGTGACTTAAGATTTACACAATTGTAAGTCGCCACAAAAGGCGCGTGTCTCATAGCTGAAGAGAACCCGTAGTGGTCTATCGGGAAATATACCAGGCAGTTGTCATGTCGGCACGTTGGCCATAGTAGCTCTGTGTCTAAGAGCAACCGGACAGAGAGTGGGAGATCCCTGGTTCAAATCCCCGCTATGGCATTGATTTTTTTGGTTTGGCTCTATTCATCAGAAACTTAGCCTACACATGGTTAGTGTGGAAGATTTGTTTTCATTTCTTCTCTTTTTTGTTAGTTAAGTCCACCGACATTAAGTCATACAGGACGAAAATGAAATAGGTAGGTGTGGATTTTAGCGTTTGGGTTTCCTTCTTTTTTTCCTTATTTGTGGCTGGTGACTCTACATAGAGCAATTTCTTTCCTAAGCTAGCTTTGTAGATATATTCAGTGAGTCAAACAACCATTTGTCTGGAATTTGAGAAGAGATTCCCTCTGTAGCCTACTGGTAGCACGTGCTCCTTATATCTAAGAGGTACCAGTTCAAATTTTATTTACCTGGGGTAATCTCGATAACGCTTTTTCCGGTGTTTTCCTTTATGCTGAGAGATGAATGTCAGGTAACTCTTAAGGTCTCCATATACGTAACATGTAGGGACCCTGTCACCTGCTTTGTTGTATCTTCTTGGGATCACTGCCCCTGTCGACTATCGCCTTATCCTTACTCACGGCAATGCCCCAGATGGGTCATAGGTACACAACGGTGCAAAGCTGTTCCGATGGACGAGGTGTTTGGAGAGGCTAGGGGACCAAAAGTCTATGGTCAATTAGTTTAGCCTAGTGAAGCAAAAGTCAGGTTTACCTCCTAATCAAATGTGACATGGTTCTCCACCAACTACCAGAGGAGGCAGGTGACGATGAACGTAATAACGCATAATCCAGCCTTTAAGTACTATACTCAGCAATAATAATAGCACCACCACCACCATCACCACCACCAACACCAACACCAACCTGAACACCACCACCACCAACATGACCACCACCACCACCAACATCACCACCACCAACACCAACACCACTACCACCACCGACACCAACACCACCACCACCACCACCGACACCAACACGAACACCACCCCACCATCATCACCACCACCAAAACAATCACCACCACCACCACCACCAACACCACCACCACCAACACCAACACGAACACCACCACCACCAATACCAACACGAACACCACCAGCACCACAACCACCACTAACATCACTACCACCACCAACACCAACACGAACACTACCACCACCACCACCACCAGCACCAACACCAACACCGCAACCACCATCACCCCCACCACCACCAACACCAACACTACCACCAACACCACACCACCACCACCACCAACACCACCATCAACACCACCACCAACATGACCACCACCATCACCACCACCACCAACACCACCGCCACCCACACCACCACCACCAACAACAACACCACCACCAACACCACCAACACCACCACCAACACCAACACCACCAACACGACCAACACCAACAACAGTAACAACAACAGTAACAGCGGTAACAACAACAGTAACAATAATAATAATGACAATAACAACAACAATAACAACAATAATAACAACAACAATAATAACAACAATAGTAACACCAACACCAACACCAACACCGATGATGCTGATGAGGATGATGATGATGATGAGGATGATGATGATGATGACGATGTTGATGATGACGACGATGATGATGATGATGATGATGTTTAAATGTTCAGATGTTCAAATGTTTATCTCGAGTGAGCTCAAATGGACAGAGGAATAGGAGTAGAGAAACAGGCGTGAGTGACCACATCCAACTTTCTCTTGTCTACCACATCATAGCACGTAGAGGAGTCAGTGCACTCCATCCAACAAGTCGATACGAAGCTTCTCTAGAAAGATACCTTTTTAGCGTCCATGTATAAGAAACATGTTTTTAGAGAAAGTTAATTGTTTGTTTGTCTGTCTGCAGCATAATTGAAAAATATAACGTCGTTTAATGCTTCTGTTTAGTATATAAACTTTTCTTAAAAATGCTAGGTATGGCATGGAAATTTCTTTCCAAAACTTGGTTTACACAGAAATGTATCTAATGTTTGATTAAAAAACTACAGCCCGCCTCAGTAGCGTAGATGGTAGCGTGACTGCCTCACGTTCAAGAGATCCCAAGTTTAAATTTAAATTTCCGTCAGGGTGAGTTATCTAGATAAGGTTTTTCCAGGGTTTTCCTTATCCTTAAAGACGAATGTCGGGTAACTGTAAGCTCCATGGATCCTGGATATCTTTGATCATCATTTCACCCGTTCCATTCACCGTTCGATGTGACTTAACGTTTGAGGAAGTAAAATTACAAAAAACAAAATTACAAAAAAAAGTGCTTGGTGGCATGTACTACTCTTGTACTACTGTCTGCTTTTCCTCACAAGAAACCAACATCAGGACCATGAGCTGTTAGCGATGGTGCTGCCTGAGTTTCTAATCAACACTTGTGCCGCTAGGAGCGTTGCGTTGCAGTAAGAAAGTTAGTCCACGGCATAATAGATGGCGCACTGGTAGAATTAAATCGCTGCGGGAAAGGGCTGAAAAATATTCTAAGGCTCTCTGGTACATGATATCAGCTTATTTTAAGACGTAACAAACTATCAAGTTACTTTATTTATTTTTCTAAAGAAGGAATAATACTGAACTATTACACCTAAAAAAATAAATTGTCTTCCATGGTTTGGAACAGAAGACCGCTATCATATTTACAAGTTCTCCATAGTAGTCTAAACGGTATCTTGTGAATTACACTCTGAGAATTATAGCGACTTAATTTTGAA
The DNA here is from genome assembly GCA_030765055.1 of Mantis religiosa. Classification (NCBI taxonomy): domain Eukaryota; kingdom Metazoa; phylum Arthropoda; class Insecta; order Mantodea; family Mantidae; genus Mantis; species Mantis religiosa. The sequence goes on from CM060950.1 coordinate 256,416,473, forward strand.
ACAGCTGTGATATACCCTTATCAATTAAATTATATACGAATATTTGGTACATACTACTTATACTCTCATGATTTTCTCTGCCGCTTGGAAAACATTCCTTAGGTACGTCATGTTTTGTTGTAAGAATAGAGTACAAATTACACAGGTGAGAACGGTGTGTCGCTGCCCATCGAAATCAAAGGGTCAGCTGTTCGTAATCCCATCCCGCGTGTTTATTTCGTGAAGTAGATTAGCAACAGTCTTTGGTCTATCTAGATTCTTTTGTTAACCATACAGACTTAATGGGAACAGGAAAACGTGGCGTAGTACTCGGAAATATACAGAATGGCAACGCCTCTAGGTGTAAACGATTGTTTCACTACTTCCTTGTGTTTAGGTAATATACCTTTATTTATTTTATGTACTGTCAGCAGCAGCATTTTTTATTATTTTTTATTTGTATTATTATCAACATCATAATTATTATTAAGATTATTATTAGTAGTACTAGTTGTATATATTGTGTGTAGATTTTCTTTTTCTTTTTTTTCTCATGTAAAAGCTCATTAGTTTCTATCTGTTGACCATGCAAGTATAACGGAATGTCAAAGTCATCATATAGCGCCAAACTGTTAACACATTTTACTATCGTTTAAGCCTACAGAGCTTTCGTAGCCCCGTTGTATCTATTAGGACTACCTTTATCTAAACGTTTATATAGATAAACATGAAGTTAGTAGACGAATAAGTTAGGTTTATACTTCTCCCCCGATCGTTCTGGATTATCCTACTTCCAGCTGCAGTTGTGTGCGGGGACTGGCGATGTGCACTCCACTCTGCGATATTGTACCGGCCATTATCATGAACAGGCCCTTGCTTCAAGAGCAGCGCAATTTCTTTTGTAAAAGTTATTACAAATGGGAATCGTCAAGCCGTGTTTGCACGGAGTATATTAAAACTTTCCCTGGTGAAGTGCCTACTTACATATTTACAATTCACGAGATTGTGAAGAAATTAGAAACCACAGGTTATGTAGCAAACAAAAATCGGAAGCGTAAAAGTACAGTGTTAACAGAGGAAAAGTTAGATGACATAAGCCCAAGGTTTGTACGTTCACCAAACAAATGCATCCCAAAATTAGGAATACAGGTGGGAATTTCATAGTCTACTGCACACTGAGCAAATAAATGATTAAAACTAAAACGGTACAAGTGTCAAATGTCCATGCTTTAAAACAAGGTGAGACAGTATCACTAAAGCATTATTGAGAATGACTTCTTTCGTCAGTAAATGATGGTTTAACTGATCCACAACTTCTGTTCTTTGTTCGATGAGGCGTGGTTCTATCTCAGTGGTTGTGTCAACACTAATAACAGTCGGTACTGGGACTCTGAATATCGACATCGCGTCCAAGAAATCCCTCATTATGATCGGAAAGTTGGAGTTTGTGTGCTGTTAGAGCTGGATACATAGGCGGTCCAGTACTGTACGAGCAGACTGGAAATGTACAGGGGTACCGAAATGATATTTTCACCCATTGTTATCATGAACTGGGAGAGCAAGAGAAAACATAAGGATGGTTTCAACAAGACTCTGCTACTGCCCGTACAGAAGAGGAGTCCATGAATAAAATTAGAGAAGTGTTTGAGGATAGAGGGATTCGCACCCCAGATCTTTTAGTGCGTGACTTTTGCTGTGGGGTAACATGAACGTTTACAAGACACATCCTCATAAATTGGAACAACTAAAACGAAATATTAGAAACGAAATGGAAAACATTACAGTGGCCCAACTTATTCGTTTGAATCAGAATGTGTTCGCCCGATAAAATGTTTGTTTAAGCCAGGATAGACGACATTTCCATCATCTTCTAGAAGCTAACAGTGTTATACTTGCTTTACTCGCGGAGTTTATGTAGCAAAACTGGATGTGGCGCATCCAATCGCGCACCCGTAAAATGCCGTGCGCTCGTTAGGATTTAAGTGAAGCACCCTGCACACTGCCACCTTCCAGACATTTTACAGGAAGTGGCTTAGTTTGCGGTTGGTGACTTATGAGACGATTGTATTCTTTTTTAAACTGCACCAATTCCTTTAATTATAAAATTATTATATATACAAATCCTGCTACATTACATAACATAGCCCGCCTCGGTAGCGTAGATGGTAGCATGTCTGAGTCCCATTAGATCGCGCAATGTAACACGAACATACATTTGTCACTAAGAATCACTTTTCATGGCACATAATTCGTTACGGTGATTCATTTTAATTACTTTATATGCCATTATAGCCAATTTGTCAATAATATATTATTTGAATAATTTGAATAACAATTTGATCATTTTCATTTTAAATATCTGTACATTTATAACCTTCTAAATTTTGGAGCTGTTTTATGTATTATTACTAAATATTTAATAGTAATTACAACACATTTTAATATATATATTAATTGTCTATTGGACTGGTAGGAGGTGAGTGTTTACTTCAAGTAACACTTTAACTGTGTATTTGTAGGTTATTGTCGGGATTACTTCTTCCACTATTACATTGATTACATTTAAATTTGTTAAATTTGTTTTAACTTTGCTGTAGTTCAAAACAGTATTATAATGTTTAGTGTTAGGTCAAGATATATTTGTCTTTGTGTTATATGTTAGGAACAGTTACTGTAAGTTGTTTTATTTGCCGGTATTAATATTTGCCTTGTCAATAATATTTTTAATTATTAACCTTCTTTTAATCAGTAGCATATTTGTTTTAGATAGTTCATATTATTTAGTTATTTATTATCCGAATGTAAAGTCTTATAATGTCCGAATTTTAGGAGATGTTGCTATTGCGTGAATACTGGAATATAAAATTACGTATATTACTTAGATTGTATAATAAATCATTAATTTCGTTATCAGCTGTACACTTACACAACTTTCTCTACTCTTGTACAAACCCTTAATCCTCTATCTGATTCAACATAAAAATTATTTTATTGAAGTTAAAAGGGAATACAGTAGACTTTAAGAGACAGTCAAATGTATTATGTGGTGTTTAGGTGAAGTCTTTGAAATTGTTTTCTAATTGTATTATTTAACCTATCTTGTTTCACCGTTCTAAGATCGAAATAGGTATTTCATTTGTCATGAAGGTTTTAAAAATATATTTATTAAAATCATTAATTCCATTTTTGATAAAATGGAGATATCCTAAAAATTTTCCATTTAAGAGGTAGTTTTGTTATTGGGAGGCTTTCTTGAAAGTCTTTCTTGTCGTACTTGAAGATGCGAAATTTGTAAACAACTTTGGTATTTATCGTACTTTTGTGTGTGGAGTTTAGTTGAGAGCAGGCTTTCCGTATTCATGTGTTCCAAAACTATACATTTCCAATGGAAACCTGACATTCAATTTTTGGGTACAATGCAATTATACGGAAAGTACTATTTTAAAACTAAAATAAAGCCCAACGAAAAAAACAGGTACAAACTTTCAGTTTAAATATGCCGCGTTTTTCCTCACTCACTGCGATCACAGCGACGCGCAGTCTCATGCAAACACAAGGTACACGTAGAACGTTGCAGATGGCACTGCAGTTGTAATTGCATTGTGTATGGAAAGGTAACTTAATTATTAAGCACCTTTTGCAACATATTAGAACAGTAATGTTTTATTTATGCTGAAAATTAGGTGCAATTTTTAACTATAATAAATAGGAGGTACATTACACAACATTTTTCATATAGGCGGAGAAGAATCACTGTGTTTCAGAACTGAAGTCTACAGAGAGTTATATATTTAAAACAAATTTAATCTCTATCGTACATTCCGACTCGGGACTCCATTCCGGACTCGTCACTCGAATGCTCGGCATCGCCCGTCTCGAGTTCTTCAGTACACTTCATTCGTCGAGAGGAGCAGCATTCTAGACCGGTTGCGCCAGTTCTTCAGGGCACGAGCACGTGGACTGTAAAACGCGTGCTCTGGAGTGTGCCCATAAAGGAAGCAGCAGCCTGGCGAAGCAGTGCCTTCTCTCTGCGCAGCGTAGCCTGCGCAACAGCCTTCTTCTGCAGGCACAGCAGCGCCTGCCCTCTTCCAGCCAGCAGTGCCTCCTCCTGCACTGGCAAGCAGCAGCAGCCCAGCCAACCCTCTCCTAGCAGACTTGCTAGAGCTAACGCGGCGAGCAGCAACTCCAGAGTCCAGAGGAACACAGTACTTGGGACCGACAGACAGACAGACGAAACTGCAGGCCCACAAGGTCAAAGCCAAGGGTCCCGACTTAGGTTGGGACCCGGGGTCCGCCCCAATCGGCGCGTGTAACAGCACTCGACCCTCTGTGGGGAGCCGGATGGCACCTGCTACAGACTCAGACAAGCCAAGTACCAGCCGCCAGGTAAGTCCTGACGAGATGACTAGTAGAACCTCTGCAACCTCATCCTCTTCCGGCCCACGGGTAAACCTCGTGAAGGCCAAGGCCCAGGCGCAAAAGAAACAGAAGAAGGCCTCCCGCCTTCTTAACCAAGGGATAGCTGTCCCGATCTCTCCAGTCCCCAAACCAGGGAGCTCCAACACCGTCATCCCCCTCCAGGGTGTCTCAACTCCCCTACCGGAGAGCGACACAGACGCCGAAGGTTTTGTCACCGTGCAGGGAAGGCGCAAGAGGCCCTCCGGTTCGAAGCCGGAGGGTGCTGCTCCCAGCACCCCTGCAGTGCAAGCGGACGCCAAGAGCGCCCGCACACAAAAGGCGGCCAGAATCCCGCCAATTGTGTCGGACCCGTTCCCTAACCACATAAAGGTCATGAGGGAACTGAGGGTTAAGCTCCAGGCTAGCTTCCAGGCCACCCGTTTTCCAAGTCGGGTGATCATAAAGACCACGACCCCGGAGGACCATGGAGCCGCCAGGGGGGTGCTGCGCGAAGCGGGGATAGAATTCCACACGTTCTCGCTGCAGCGACCTAACCTGGTGCGCAGAGTCATCCGAGGTCTCGGTTCTGACACCGACCCGGAGGACATAAAGGTAGGCCTGGCGGAAGAACACGGCATTACGCCGCGTACCGTGGTCCAGCTGACCAGGCAAGTCCGCGAGGAAGGCAAGGAGCCCGTAAGGACCCCCATGCCACTATTCCTCGTAATAGTGGAGAAGGAGGGTGAAGGTCTTCCCAAAATTGCGAGGTGTCCCACCTCTACAACACCAAGATCAGGATAGAACCGTACCATGGCAGAGAGGGGCCAGCCCAATGCTACAGGAGCTTGGGCTTCCACCACTCGAGCCATGCGTGCGAGAGAAAGACCGCCTGCATACGATGTTCAGGCCCTCACCACGTCAACGAATGCCCGAACCCCAGAGAGGAGAAAGAGTGTGCCAACTGCCGAGAGGCCCTCATAGGCATCTACGGCGGCTGTCCCGCTAGACTGCGCATAGTGCAGGCAAGACAGGGCAGAAACACAAACAGGGAGCCAGCACAAGTTCGGCCTGGAGTCAGTTTTGCCCAGGCGCTGGGCAAGCACGAAAAAGTGCTGCAGCAGGCCGAGGCAAGCCAGACTCCGGCAGCGACCCAGTCAGTAAGCTCTGGATTTACCGCCAAACAACCACCAGCTGCATCTGCAGCAAAGCCACAGCGGCCTCCTCGCCAGAAGAAGGCCACCGCAGCCCGGCGGGAGAAACCACCGGCAACTGCGGCAGCAACGGCCGGGCAACCAGCCCAAGAATCTGCGGGGAGACAGAGCGGCCCTGCTGCAACTGCTCTCCCCCCTCTACCAGTTCCAGCTACAGTGGCTGCAACAGCCAATGAGGGAGAGGCACCCCTCGCTACAACACCTGCGCCGATTTGGGACACTGGCGTCTCAAACGAGGACTTGGCGGAGTTCCATGAGCTTTCTGCCTGGTTCGCCGAACTAATTCATCGCTCCCTCCCCATTCTGAGGCGCTGCAGTGAGCAACTGACAGATCCCCGCATCCCTGCTCTGCAAAAGCACTGCATTATGCAACAGACTGCACGGCTCCTCTTCCCTGACTCCAGCTCGTAAATGGCGTTGAGAAGAAGTCAGCGAACATTGAGAGCCGCGTTCTGGAACGCAAACGGAGTCCGGGAACAGAGACCGGGCATCTTGGAGTTTGTAAGTGACCACGGGATTGACCTCCTTATGGTATGCGAAAGGCATCTGCATGCTGGTATACAATTTAACCTGCCAAGTTACGCCGTCCACCGAGCCGATAGAGTCGGCCGGCGGGGCGGCGGTACAGCTATATTCATCAAAAATCACATCACCCATACTCCCATTACCATCCCCCCGCTTCAACACTTGGAGGCGACCGCCATAAGGCTCTCCTTGGGCGGTTCAGACCTAGTGCTTGTGGCGGTGTATGACCCGCCCAACCATCCCTTCTATGAAGCGGATTACAGGTCACTCCTCAACCTAGACCACCGAGTGTGCATAGCCGGTGACTTCAATGCCAAACACCCAGGATGGAACAGCCGAACCCAGAATGATAGGGGAAGGAGCATCTACCGCTTCATCTGCGGAGACCCAACCCTTCATGCGCATGGCCCGCGGGGTCCAACGCACTTCCCGCCTCGTGGCAGGGCGGACGTCATAGATTTCGCAATCACCAAGAACATTCCATTTCATCTGGACCTCACGGCGGTGAATGCTCTGGATTCTGACCACAACCCAGTTGTGATCAATTCAGACGTTACCGTCGCAGCTCTGGCAACGGCTGATTGGTTGGATGAAGTCGACTGGGATGCCGCCATTCTTCACATCCAAAACTCCGTGGAAGCCTGCCCTCGAATCGACTCTGTGGAGTCACTCGAGGCGGCAGCCAGGGAGTTCTCCACATCCATCCTCAACGCGGTACGTGCTCACACACACCGCATCCCAATAGACACGCCAAACCCCACAGATATCTCAGGACCCATCAAACAACTCATAAGGGCTAAAAACGCCGTAAGAAAGCTGTGGCAGAGATTTCGCCATCCCAGGATAGGAGAAGTACACCAGAGGTTCAAATCCCTGGCAAGACGACTCCTAAGAGCACACCGCAAAGAGGCCTGGGAAAACATGTTAAGGCAAACCAATCTCCAGGAGAGAAAACCATGGCGAATAGTCCGTAGCCTCCGGAAAGACAAAACCGTACACCAGCACCCCATACATAGCCCTAGAGGTCGACTCGTCTACGAGTCGAAAGAAAAGGCAGAGGCGCTAGCAGATTATCTGGAGGCTCAATTCCAACCCAGGGTAGAGCCAATGGACGATGACCATGCTGACCTCGTGGAACAGGTGGTGGAGGACTTCCTAGAAGCTCCGCCCCCTGACCACGAGGAGTTCCACATTCCCATCGTTACCAATAGAGAGTTAGCAACCACGCTTAACCCTCTAAGAACCAACAAAGCACCTGGGCAGGACCGTGTGACAGCGGAAATGCTCAAGCACCTTCCACGAAGAGCCGTGATTCACTTAACCCGGATTTATAACGCGTGCCTATACATGCGCCTCTTTCCAGCTATCTGGAAGGAGGCGCACGTGGTGTGCGTTTTAAAGCCGGGGAAAAATCCGGTTTTTCCTTCCAGTTACCGATCAATCAGCCTTCTCCCAGTTTTATCGAAGGTATTCGAAAAACTGCTCCTCTCCCGGCTCCTTCCTCATCTGGAGGAAAGGGGCCTAATCCCGGAACACCAGTTTGGCTTCCGCTCTGGCCACTCCACGACCGAGCAGCTACTGCGGGTTGCCGAGAAGGCCTCCCTGGGTTTCCAGGAAAGGTCTAGAACGGTAGCAGTGCTGCTTGACGTGGAGAAGGCATTCGCCACTACCTGGCACGAAGGACTCATTTACAAACTCCTAGAGCATGAAATTCCCCGTCCATACATTTCCTTGGTGGCCGGTTTCCTCGGAAACCGAAGCTTCCGAGTAAAGATGGAGGGGAAGCTGTCCACCGAGCGGCCCATTGGCGCGGGAGTACCGGAAGGCAGCGTGCTGTCGCCGGCGCTCTTCGCAGCTTACATGGCCGACATCCCAACACACCACAACACCCAAACCTGTCAGTATGCGGACGATCTCATGATCTTCGCAGTCAATAGAAATACACGGTACAGCTTCCGGCAAATCCAAACCCAGCTCCGGGCCATTGGCGAATGGAGCGCAAAATGGCGAATGGCAATTAGCCCGGAGAAGAGCTCTGCTATTCTCCTGGCGAAAACCATAGCCAACCGGTTGCAGCAGAACTTCGATTTACGGCGCCGTCGAATCCCTGGGGGTAGACGGCGAAGTATCTCGGGGTGACGCTGGACCGTAAGTTAACTTACGTTCCGCACGTCAAGGGCAAGGTCCAGCTGGGGCACGTCGCACTCCGGAGCCTATACCCTATCATCAGATCAACCATGCCAATCCGTCTCAAACTCCAACTGTATCGGGCGATCATTCCGCCTATGATTCTGTACGGCTGTGAGATCTGGGGAACAGTGGCTAATACCACTTTCGTCAGACTCCAGACGCTGCAGAACAAGGCACTACGCATCATCTACGATACAGGCTGGAGATTCCCGGCTCATATCCTACATGAGCACTCCCAGATCCCGTACATTGTCGATGTCATTCGCGAGAGGGCACGACCAATGTACGAGAAAATCCAAATGCACCCCAACCCTTTAGTGAACTCCCTGGTAAGGTATGACCCGAGAGATCAAAGACGCTTGCCATCCTTCAGACTGCCGAGAGACGTCCTGGGACCCCTTGGGTAACCCAAGGAAAACCCCAGATGTCTCTGGGAACAACTTCTAGGCCAAAGGACCAAGCGCTACACATCCCGTACCCAAAACGGAGCAAAAATCTAAATCGTGTCTCCCAGAAAGGGAGAACGATTAAGTGCAGCTGCCCACGACAAAGAGGGGCAACCCATTTCTAACCCCTTTAAACAATTTCAACAGCCAACAATTTCAAACACCCAGCAGAACATGGATCTACTAGTTCATTTCGCAGGTTAAGCCGCAAAGCGGCTAGGTACTGCGGCATATGACACCCGGACGGGGAAAGCCCCGCCCGACTAGGACTACCTCTGGACCTCTATCGTACATTCTTTATTCCCATTCATCTGGATTACTATTAGTGATGTATCAACGTTATAAATTATTCCATATCTCTCCAAAGGAAATGTCTGTTTACGGCATGTTATAACTAATTTAGGTAGAATAGATTTCGGAATTAACAATAGCAACCTTTGAACCATCATGGTTTTACTTTTATTCAAATTAATATTTGGAAACATCTCTTCATATGTAGTACCATGCATTGACATAAATTTTGAGGCAAGTAGATCAATTTTGTCCGATTTATTTTGTATGTCTGTCTTTATTACTTATTTCGCACTCAAAACTATTGAAATTGGAAACTTCATTACCAAATATTGACTGGCCGATCTTTTATTTTCCACAATGGCCCAGTGAGGCTTATTGCAAGAGGCAAACCTTCATTTCGGGTTAGTATATTTGAGAGCAGCGCTTCTACAGGACTTACGTAAAAAAGCTGGGGAGATGAAACTTACTTCACAATAGGAAAGAAATCCTTCCAAATCTAATTATTTCTCCTGTCATATATTTGCTGTCAACTACCAAATGTTGGTGTGGCTAGGTTCAAGTTAGCTACTTAAGTGCTACAAAATGTAATGGTCGGGTCAGACTCCCAGTTAACATCTAGCCTGAGATCAGTATACTATCTAATTTTGGGATTGTCTCTATTAATAGTACAGTATTATAATGTACTAAACGTATATCGCGTGACTCAGCTGTACTTAGGTATGCAACATACAGTTTACAATCTAAATGTACTTTGAGATGAAACGTTCACAAAAATGTCCGAGAAAGCTGCCCCAGGTTTCTTTAATCTCAAACAGAAGCATTAAGAATAGAGACACTAGCGCCCTTGGACAATCCCATCTGCTGAAAAAGATTGAACTGCTTATATCCACAATAGATGTCAGGTTTATCGATTAGTTGGCTTTATTTTGTAAAATGAAGCAAGAATACGGCATGTATTGAGAAATATTAACATAGCTATACATTTTGTGTTTGAATTTTTATTTTTCAAACAATGGCAATCTTCTATATGCCTACTGTAATTTTACTATTTTGGGAATAAAACTAATTATATATTTGTAACTTGTCCTGAAGTACTGCATATCATTAAAAAAATATACCTTTTTATTTATTTACCCATTATAATTTTCAATTTGTAGTTAATTTAACTTAAAGTGATATCTTGTTGGAAGTTAAGTAAACATCTGAACAATAATTCTCTTGCAATTACATTTTACTGTGGAATACTGACATTCCCAGACGGTGTGTCTGAGTTGGAATGGTCTCCTGATGACATTATTAGATTACTTACACTTGTCTTTGCAGTCATTAATACACACCAAGATTGTACGTAAATAAGTAATAACTAAATGTAATAAATGCGTAAATCGGCAATTTTGTAAGTGGCAACATCTCAAACTCATTTAAGCCTATTCTCATCTGAATGTTATAGTTTCAAAATCTCATGTATGCCGTCGTATAACTTTTTAAACTCTTGTAAGAAGTTATTTATATGTTTGTTAATAAATTAGTGATGGTAAGGATAAATGACTTGACTTGCAAACCAAATGAATTACAAAACTTGCAATGTGCTCATTGGATTGATAACTTCGGAATATGGACATCACTACCACAGGGGGAACAGAAACTACAAATATTTAGGAGTTATTGTAGATACAGGGCTAAAATTCTAAAATCATATAAAACATTGCAGAAAATGTACACCAAAGAACAACAATGCACAAAAGAACGGCAGGCGGCAAATTGAGCTACTCAAAAACAACCTTAAATGTAACATATAAATTGTATATAAACCAGGCGATGTTCCTAGCGTCTATGAAAGTTTTCTGAACATATCTATCCAAATAAAAAAAGTTCCGATTAATTAGTTATTTATTCTTCAATTGGCGATTAAGGTTACACACAACACGGTTACAACTAATTTAATAAACATAAATGTTAATGAAAAACATTAAAGATGAAAAAAAATTACAAAAATGAAACTTTTCCGATGGTATTGGCTTCCTTTTTGCATTCTCTTTGCATGGTCAAAATATAAAAAGGTAATAACTGCTTCCCGTTAGAAAATAGTAGAAGTGATGGAAAACTCAAACCAGTAACAAGGAACCTCTCAGAAATGGATCACTAATAAAAGAATTAACAAAAGTTCTAGTTTTATAGCTAATTCTAACAGTTAATCAGGATTTTTTATGTTTTATATGTTACGAGTCTAAGTATTTCTTATGATTTTATAGTTTATAAACGTTTTCAAAAGCAGTGGTCCTTTAGATGCTATTTCCAGAAAAATAAGATATGAACATTTTAATATTCATGAAAATATCTGAAAATCTACATATTTTAATTCGCTTTTGAAAGATCAACATTCTTTTAAAATTGTACTGTACTAAACATAATTTTTGATGTGAGAAATGTTTGAAAAATTATTATTCGTTTTTTGGAAGCACGTTGAATATAAGACCGAAAAGTGAATTTTCATTTTTGATATCTACTGAAAGACGGACTGTCCAATGAAAGACACACACAAACCCGCTACATGGAACAAATAAATGTTTAGGGGACTTCGAAACGTGTAATCCAAATGAAATCCGGTATCCAATTTTTGGCGGAATGCAATATTACTTTTGCCTACTACGTACGTAACAGAGAAAGTAAAACTGAACAGTCATGCAGTGTCATGAACAATATCTTAAGTTGCTCACTAGTTACTTGCAAACCACTTAAATGTCCTGAAAATGTTGCAGCGCGGTATTACCTTCAGTTGCGAGTTTGTTCTTGGACTTACACTGAAAATCAGAAACGTTCACTTAACACAACTGCATTGTGATTATTTCTGGCATCTGTAAAGTCTAAAACGGCTTCTCTCTCTTTGGCAAGACGAGTGACATTGGAAATTTGGGATAATTATGCTGCATCCAACGTTCCTTCCAGCATTAAATTAATAGTTATTTATGGGGTTTGAGAGGTAGGTTGAGGATAATTAGCGAGTAAGCACTTCAACGCCTGAGGCATTGCACATCAAACCTCGTTAGTCTAATCCATTAACAATTAAAGATGAACTTGAATGTATAAGCATTTCTTTATCTTTATCGCGTATACCGAATGGTATAGAATAATCGAAATAAAAGAAAATTTTCCAATTCTTTTAGACCTAATTCATGATGACAACGATAGACGTGCGTAATTTCTTTTGCTTTCTATTTATGTTCATAAAACAGTAATCGAAAGAAAAAATCTGCAAGAACGACGAATATTATTCAAAACTTACTCTAGATCGTGCTACTTCGTCATTCGTTAACTCAAAAAGGTCATCGCTGTAAATTTTGGTATTTAAATATTTAAACGTTGTGTATGTTTTACTTATTTACCTATTTCATTATTTTTTTACTTGTTATCTCCCGAAATAAAAATAACTGGAACGCACTCAGACCTCTTTGTTACGAGCCCCAAATATTACACAGCTCTGAATTTTTTTAATCTTTGTTTTCGCAATATTCAATTCTTTCTACTCACAATGCAATATTGGCAATTAGGCGAAGCGTTTAGCTCGGTGTTATTTGCAGTGTTCCCAAATAAACCCGTAATAACAGAAAACATATAGTGTAACGGGATGAGGCACGAAGTATACGAGAGATTTTGTGTAATATTAGTCAGACAGAGCGTTTGACGTCTCGTGTTTTTGAATTTCTGTAATAGGTATATCCATTCACACAGGCATACACACCCACCTACCCACCCACCCACCCACCAACATCCCACCCACCCGTACATCCTCCCCCCCACACACACATACATTTCTACTACCTAGCTTTACTAATCGTACCATTAAATTTTTGCAGAAAAAAAAACATTATCAGTTTCCACACTATTCCTTTGTACTGGTTTGTGTTTTCAAATTACTGGTACTTTTTTGAAACTTTAAATTTATTTTATATTTTTGCCTTCTCTGCCATATATAATAAAAAGGAGAGGTAATATATTTCATCCAAATATTCGATCCTTATTTAGCAACCTATATAGACCTTTTTGTGCCAACTCAGTAAAAGAGCGCATTTTAATAAAAATTCGAAAGCTTTCACGGCTTTGTCAGTATAATATAACGTATTAACCGGGTTTGTGGGCCGCGGTCTACTGGGCTCCTTCTTCATCTTCCCAGACGTTTCGTCTGCGGCTGCGGCAGACATCCTCAGTGGCAGTGCGATCGAAGTGTCCTGCCGGAAGTCTCAACAGGAACAAATAGTTTGACTAACGGCTAAAAGTTATTGTATTCCCATATCACCTTTGAACCTACATCAAAATCAGCAATCAAATAACTTAAGTGCTTAACTGGTTTTATATAACATAAATAGAAGGATAAATTTTTCTGACCTGCTTCCACACGAATGCTCGAACTCTTGTTACGAACATAATTAAACGTGTTTTAACTTGTTCCATTTGTGTTTGAAAAACAGTCAGTGTATTGTAAATAAATATTTTGCACTAATACTTTGTAATTACAGCAGTTTACATCATCTTCGCATTTGCACTCATAATGTTAGTATACAAAGTCATTAAATGTTGCAACTGAAAAGCTAAATCCCAGATGGTATCAATAAAATGGGATTTCTCAAAATTCTAAAATAAAGATCATATCAAACAAGGGTGGCAAAATCATCTTCGGTTTCTGCAATATTGACCCTCCGAAATGTTTAAAGATGTTTCTAATAAAAATACTGAAAAATTGAGCGTTCCAAAAAGATAATAATCATGGAAATATACAGGATAATTAACAATCCTGAAGTGATGTTATAAGCGCTATCAGTAAAATTTAAATCTCTTTCCGACCCGTTAGATTCCAACGTATACATTATCCATATTTGCGAACATTACATGTTTGAATCAAAGTTCACCTATTTCTAAAGAAAATTTTTCCTTCTCTGACAAAATTTGGAAGCTTGTTTAAGTAAACATGAAACACTAAAATCATCAGTGTTCTATATTTAATGAGGGCGATAAGAACGGTAGCTCTGTTGTTTCAGGAGCTCAAAATCACTGGATTTGGTTAGCATATGAAGTTCGCACTTCCCGCCAAGCCAGTAGAAGACGGCACAGTCTTCTGTTACTCTACTGGCGTGGCGGTAAGTACCAACTTCGTATGTTAACCAAATCAAATGATTTAGAGCTCGTGATAATTTAAATTACTAATATTCCGGCGTTTAAGAGCATTTCATAAAATATCGTATTTTGGAAATCGTCCTCATCCCTATTCATTACTTATTGCTAACAAGGAAACGAGAAACAGGTATACAGCATGCCAATGACATTAATAAATACTGTCATTTCAAGAGGCACATTAAGTTTAATTGACATTACCCTTTATATTAAGGCGTTTAGAATTAAAAGGAAGAATAATTGTTTATAAAAATATGTTGTAGCTGATGATATGAATTAAGTAAATAAACGTTATTTTATTAAGCTGCTGCCATTTTCCTTCCCTCCCTTCCTCCCTCGCTCCCTTCCTCCCTTCCTCCCTTCCTCCCTTCTTCCTTTCTTCCCTTCCTCCCTTCCTCCCTTCCTCCCTTCCTCCCTTTCTCCCTTCTTTCTCTTTTACTTTCTTTTCTTCTTGGTTTGTTTCTCTGTTTCTCTTCCTCTTTCCGTTTTGCTTCCTTCTTTCCTTTCTTTCATTCATTCTTTCTTTGGTTGTCCCTCGTTTTCTCCACTTCCTTGTGTTTTCCTTTCTTTCTTTTTTCATCCATTCTTTCTTTTTTTCTTTCCTCACTTTGTATTTATGGTAAGTAGGGTACTACCACATTCCACACGGGAACTGAGATGTCACAAAAAATGTGTGCTTCCAAACTGCCTGAATCCAAAAATATATATTTGTGAACGAAGTTATGTGTCAATTTGTGTTTGTGTGCAAGGGTGAAATGCATCTTATGTGTACAAGTATCTGAACACTTGAGTTATAGCAGTGTTACATATCTCCCGGGATTTAAATTTAAGCCTAAGAAGGAAGCCACTGTTTTACGAATGGATATATATCAGTGAGGCAAGGTTATTTGTAACAAAGTTTACGTAAGAGATTCTGTTTAGGGAGATGCCATGTGGCTCGATATTTGTCTGTTTACCATCCGAGGACAATGTTGATTTGTCTCGTGTCCACGAGGGTTTAGTACACATAAACTGGTACCACCCAGTATGACTGCTTCTGTTCTACCAGGAGATTGCAGAAAATTTATATTTAGCATCTATTTTATTTTTATAACACTTCAGGTCTAAGATTCCACTTGAAGACGTGATTGCATCTGACGACAGTGTACATACACTAGACTCGTAAACCTTACGTAAACCTCTGTGCGTTTGGATTATTTTCCGGTGTGCCTGCTCGCTTTGCGATGTAGTGGTAGTAGCAGTAGTAGTAGTAGTAGTAGCAGTAGGTGTAGCAGGAGTAGTATTAGCAGCAGTAGTAGTAGTAGTAGTAGTAGTAGTAGTAGTAGTAGGAGGAGGAGGAGGAGGAGGAGGAGGAGGAGGAGGAGGAGGAGGAGGAGGAGGAGGAGGAGGAGGAGGAGGAGGAGGAGTAATGTAGTTTGATGGTGCGAGCTGAGTCTGGCTCCCTGAGGGAGGAGTTGCTGCCCTATATCACTTCCCGAATCTGACGGTCAGTGAGCAATGAATAAAAGTGTGTTAGGTTCCCGGCTCCGTGATGAAAAGTCGACGGACTCGTAACGTTGCAGAAAGCAGTTCACGATTTAGTAAGTGCGGCTCTGTAGAAAGGACTCGCCGTGCTGTATACGCGGCAACGAAGCAGTTTACGTGTTAATATTTGAATTGTGTTTAGAATCGGTGTGCAACTCCGTGTTAGAGGTTAACCTGCTTGTAGGACAGAAGGAATGTTACAGCACAAAGGGCCATACAGCCACATTGTAGTGACGTGTCGAAGTGCTGTATTTGTGTCGAATAGAGCCTGATTGTACGTTAACATTAGTGACAAACATGTGAAATTTGCGTCTTTTTCTCGGTAGTCCTGTTTAAGGGAAATATAAATTTAGGAATGCCTGAACCACCATGAATAGCTCGGAAATGGTTCATGCCACAAATCAGAAGATACATTTGATATAAATTGTGCGTTTTAACGAGGTATATGCCCTTTGTTTACCAAGGCTTTGTCCATCTTTAATGGTTTTCCAGATATAGGTACAAATGTAATCTAGAATAAAGTGGACTATTAGGGACATTCCTAAAAACTGAGGACACGCTTTTGCTGTGTCATAAAACATGTTGAAATAATATATCTTCATTACAACAGAGACGTTTTTGAGAAACTAAACATTTTCCAAAACTGTTTCAAGTAAAGATTTACAAGCAGTGGTTTGATTCTCTTGAAAGTCTTCATGTTGCATTCATGGACGACAATGGTCTTACATAGCAAGTTTTGTATTTAACTGACTGTTCGTTTCCTGGTTATGCTGTTAAAAGTTCTGGTTTTTCAAATCAAATGTGTTCTGTATTACTTTTATGATAGGTACATATGTTAGAACATGAGGATTGTGAGTAAATGTACTGAATCGTCGTTGATCTCACTAAATGAGCACAATAATTCATGAAAGTATTTAACACTAAGTTTTGAGTTCCAAAAAGTACCATAATTGGCTTAGACTAAAAGCTTAAACATCCTGATGAGAATAGTAGACGAACATTGCCTTAGTATTGGCTAACTTCAATAGACAGTCGCAGCCATCTGTTTCCTAACGTCTGTGTTTCAAAATCGTAACCTAAAGCGTTAAAATCCCGCGAGCTTAAGAATTTTACTGTGGGTATCTGTCGAACATGATATTCCTTAATCTACAAGTAAGTGTCACAGCCAAAGTTTTCATTTTTATCTATAAACATTGTAAATATGAAAATGTATGATACAAGCGAATGGACTGCCATCTATTGCTGCCAAGTGGACACAGCCCGTAATGTATTGGCCCTATCGGTAAAGTGGAGGAACCCGCTCTAGGCTCACCTAATGCCATGTAATGTTTTGGAATTCAGAAATTGTTGTACTTACGTAAGTAGATAGCAGACCACCAAAGCTTGTTTATACGGCATGTAGCATTAACATAACTTGTAGCGTGTCTGAGAGAGGATAAGAATGTTCGTCCTTGTTTCATATCCTTTTTTATATTAATATTATTTATCTTTTGTTAGGAATAGTCGGGGCCGTATGCACTTTACAAGTATTAGATAACAATCTGTAACAAATATTGCTCATTCTTTGTGTACATCATAACTAAGAAACAAAGCATCAGTTAGGTATCGAACTATACATAACGATAATTTAATTTGTTGTTCATCGTCCCCCTAGAATGCGACGCGAAGATTTACAGAGAACTTCCTTCATCCAAATCCATCATGTCCAAATGAAAGAAAAGAAAATGTCGAAGTAAACAGAGATATCGGTTATGAATTACATTCTTCAAGTTGTATAATAGTAGCACATGATGCACTCCAAGTTTCTGTTCTAGGGCCTTTACTATTTCCGATGTATATAAAGAATCTTTCATTTATATAAGTGATATCGCAGGTACGGGTTTTTCTGTAGATGGCACTTGTGTGCTGGTGTCCAGAAAAATTTAAACGAGTGCGTAATTATATTCAATTATGTTTTGAACTGTCTGTCACATTGATTTTATTTTAAAATTATTAAATTACTATCTGAGAACGTAGACAAAATAAAGGTTGAGTCTTCGTATATCAGCACATCGATATAAATTGAGATTTATAAGATGTTATTAAAATAAACTGAATGACACTTCTGGGCTTTCACTTAGATATATAGATTGGCAACATTACACAAAGTATATCTTACCCAAAATCAGTATTGACCTTTGTTCTCTCTGAGCACTGGTGATCGGAAGTTCTGTAGATACACCTATATTGGTATACTATTGATATTCTAACTCTATGTGGGAATATGAAATATTAATATGCAGCAGCTCAGTAGAAAGTAAATAAGTATTTCTTGTGTAAGATCGGGTTAAACTTATGATTTCCAACACATACAGCGGGCAGTCTAACAAATATCTCTGAGAAGACTGATGACATTTACCATTCCTTGTACACGGTGTTCATTTTTATCTAATTTTACCGCGGAAATTTGACATCACTAGCATCGCTGATGGAGCAAGCTTATATACGATTCCCCTAGCGGCTTGCGATCGTACTTAATGTGCTGATAGCAGCTTTGAGGTCTCTCTCTATTGACAGGTAAATACACTTTTTCAGAGGTGGGTCTTGCCTGCGTAATACAAATGTGCATAATTTCGCCTCCTGCGTAGATACGATAACTGTCTTAAAAAAAACTGTATATTGCAGTGCAGTGTAGTGCAAAGCTAATTATGCAGCCTTAAAAATATACCATGAAGAATATACGAAACGTAAGGCAATGAACACCTATTTCACAGTGAACATCCATTTTTCTCTTATGGTAGACATATACCCATTGTAAACCTGTCACATAAAATAGAAATATTACAGTTTGATATCAATTCTTTTCTATCACCTAAAGTTTCCTCACAATGTATCATAATTACACACCAGAAAATTAGCAGAAAATGTTCTGTAAAGAAAAATAAATTAGTGTTACAATATGTACAAAGCGTTTATCCAAATCTAAACAAGAAGACATCTCTAGTACAAAGGCCTATTTGTCCATTTTCTTATATTTCACTTCTCTCCTTCCCTTAAACACTGTCTTTATTGCGAGAAGGTATGCTTGAAGCCTTTCTGTCGAAACATTATTTATTGCTTCGAGATTGGTAGCAGTCACTTTATAGACACCAGCAACTCTCTTTTTGTCAGTAACTGATCCTGTATCTGGGAAATGTTTGATGCACTATTGGTTTTAAAAGACATAAGGATACCAGCATTAATAGACATTTTAATTAAGCGTGAGAATGACAAAAATTTATATGGTATACTGATAACACGTAACACGTTTATATTGCAAACAAAAGTATGTCAATTGACGGACACTTTTGACAACATTACGCTCCGAGGGACTTGTCTGTATGCTCGATAGCGTTGTAGGAACTCCTCTATGCAGCGGTTTAAATTATATTTTTATGTCACACCAACTTTAATGCCAGTATGAAAGTAGCATTCAACCATGAAGACGAGGTGCTCTGTGTTCATATCCAGGGGAAGCAGGTTGTATTAGTTATGAGAGTACTACACTGAGAGCGCAGTAATTTTATTACTGTTTCGCAAAAATTGCCGCTTCTTCTCCGCAGAGGGAACTACTTTTTCGAGACAGACTATGGACTATGACGTCTTTCCAGGTTAATCTTCAGTATTGTAATTTTGGGTGCAATAAAATACTAACCCTACTTGCTGTAAACATGTAACCTATTTTGGAAATATTACACAAGAGTGTGATAGGGTTCTGCAAAACTCATTGGATGCAACTTCTTAATTAGCAAGGAAGTTGTTAAAGATATAACTCTGTAAATGTTTGCTTCAAAATTGCAGCAATAGATAAATAAACCTTTGTAGAACGGTGGGTGAGAAAATGTCGTCAAAAATATGTATTTAACATAGATTAGAAATGAAATGTGTAGTGTTTAACGCCCGCTTTTACTACATACGGCACCGCAGGTGATGACAATAATGATACATGAGAGGAAGATGGAGCACCGGTGGAATAAGATGACGGGGGAAACCGGAGATCCAGGAAAAAACCCGCCCCAGCGCCGTGTTGTCCACCACAGATCTCGCTTTGTGGTCGCCTGAGCCATGGTGCGTCCTAACATGAATTGGGATCTACGTTTTCGGTGCAGTAACATTTCGTCTACCCCTGACAGTTTACCGGTCATTGACGACTCATTTAGACTGAGAAAAGCTTCTGTCGACATTTCCAGATGATTTAAGTTACGCATTTCATTTCTCATGACAATATATTTAACGTAGGATAATTTAAACAAAATAGAACATCTTTTTACAAAACAGAAACTTACACATATTAGATAGATTCAACCTGAAAACTTCAATTCCTTGGCTGAGATCTCAAACATGAATCTCCCGGTTTGCGTCCAGTCGCTCTTAGCTATTGAGCAACCATGACCAACGTGGCTTGCTAACATTACATACTCCAATTGACTCCTTTATTTTCCTTGCCGAAAGTACTTGAATCACAGGTTTCATCTTTAAAATCGTATTAAATTAATTGATGGAAATTAATCATTTTTTTATATTAGTTGTATATTGGCTAAGGTTTTGCACAGATAGAGTCAACCTGAAAAATTCAATAAACTAAATAACAGGAGTTAACTAGTGAAGTCTGGGACTCAAGTATTTACATTAGTAAGTCGCCACAAACGGTGTATCTCGAATACGAGATGTTGATAATTTCTCGATACATTTCCTTATTTTTTGGAATATATTATTTCTCTATTGATCTGTAATGTTTTGATCAAGGTATATAATGTTTAATACCATAACAGAATGTACAACTGTAATGATCTAGAAATAGGCTCAGATTCATTATAAGTCAAATCTTGTTAAAAGCACAATATATTGCAAATTTATCAGCAAGCGATTTTGAAATTTCCTGTTCTTCCATTCAATATACAGTACCTTTATATCTTAACAAAGCTAACAAAGATGATTTACTCTTGTAAATTTGTAACAAAAGAACAACAATATAAAGTGAGCTGGCATGATTTTTTTATCCTTATAGTGAGTTTCTGCCAGGAGAACTAGCAACCGAAGTGGAATAGCTGTCTAGAGATAGAGCCACAGGTAATATACTGAGATGGATTATGTGTATTTATTTATCAAATTTTACAACATTTTATAAGTATGTACTTCACATAAGGCTTTGATTTAATTGTTCTTTGTTGCTTCAAAACAAAGAGCAGCTTCAGTGAATACAGCGATAACAACAACAAAAATGATGCTGTGTAAGAAAGGAAGTTTTTGAAGGTATGTTTCTTTTGACCGTCTCTTCATCCAGGAGACATTGAAAAGTTATATTGGAGCTCTGTTAGGACTGGTATCTACAATGATTAATGCACTTGAAAATGTGTGCTTCTTAGGCATTTCATTTGTGTCAAGGATTTTAACGCAATTGTTGTTTGTAACAAGACCTGATAAGCAGCACTAATGTACCTCAAGTTTGAGAGGAAAGCGTGGGAAATATTATATTATAATATACATATTTAAATGGGTAATATCAGAATTTTACCTACTGAATTATAAAATAAATTAAAATGAATCTTAATTTAAAATGTATATAAATTAATACATTTATTTAAATAATATAAGCATAAAATAAAACGAAAATATTGCGACTTTGTGGTTCCATAGAATCAGAAGTCCAGCTTGCAGTAATTCAAAATGCCGCCCATTTCCGTGGAAAGACACTTTTATAGCTCTGACAAATGTAATTACTCAACATACACAAACAAAACCTTCAAGGTCGTCTGCCACACGACCACAAACGAAAGAGTTCACCTACAAATCATACGATCGACTTAAATAACGACTGTAATCTGACAAACTGGCCGCGCCTTCTTTTATACCTCCACTCATTGTTTTAGAAATTAGTGGAACGGTCTGTAACAATCAAGACGGCACTAGATAGAGACGAATATTCTACACATCTATCTGTCTCTTTCAGCAAGCTTTTATCTCCGCACTGCTCTGTCTGTCCTTGCGCGCGCGCCGCACAAGTCGCAACAATGCCTCGTGACACTGCTCGCTCCTAATGGCCGGTCGTACCGAACAGCACTTTCGTAGTTGGCCAGAAAATACAGATGTGCCACCAACATCTTTACTCGGGGCACATTCGGGTCCAATTCCGAATTTGAAACATTAATTGTGCGGAACATTTTTAGAAAGCGAATTTATCAAAGTTATAGTTTCTAAGACCCTCAAAGTTAAATAAAATATATTCTGGACTTTGAGACAATATATACCTTATATATAAACTACAAGTGTCTTTTCTATTTATGGCCCCTAAGTATTTTGGCGAAATAAATTCAAATGTAGATATTTGTGAGATTTCTTCTAAATTTGAGAGTATATCCCGTTAAACGATTAAGCAAATAAAACAAAATATCATAAATTGATCCAGTTTACTGAGTGTTAGATATGGCATACGATAGGTAACTTCTAATATCGAAGATACATTGTTAGAGTTTAATTAATATAAATATTTTAATGAAAATATATTTTAAATTTATAATATAAAATGCAGACCTTTGAATTTGGAGGGCACTATATGTAAATGATTAAAAATTTTAGAGTAATAAAGTATTAATTATATAATAATCGTATTAATTAATGCATGTTTAGGCTCGTTTATTAAATGTATATAACTTAATGTATAGTGAAAGGAGTAAATTACTATAAAATGTGGATTAAATGAAATTTTATGTACAAAATTTGAAATACTTTTAACATTTTATGGAATTCGTGATGGTAGTGTTTGAATATATTTTTGGAACTTGAATATATTTTCCTAACTGTTTGCTATTTGTTTTTATTTAAGGTTTATGGTCTCTACAACCCATAGGGAAGTAGACAATTCATCCAAAATTTGGATATCCAGATGTCACTGGGAATACACTTTTTGGCTACCCTGAATTTAAAAAAAAAAATGACTTAGTTTCTCTACCACGTAAATAGTAAGTCGAGATAATACTGCAATCCGTCCAAAAATTTAGAAACCAAAATGTATGTTAAATCCTAGAACGGCTTTTACTTTCTTTATTTTGTACTTAATAGTTAGAGATTCCGTACTCAGGTTTCAATAGAAATAAGACTACCAGAATTCAAAACAAGCAATTTTAGAACAAGGGCCTGTGTCTAAGTTTAGTATAAGGTTATAATAGTATAAGGTTATGACATGTGCCATCACGTAGTAATCTTTGTAGCACCCCTGTCCAAGGGAACAACACAGAGTTTTGAATGTGTGCGGGGTCGACCCCGGTGCCACGCCCTAGTCCAGAGGAATCCAAAGCCATATATCTGCTTAGTGAAATTTTTGTAAAAACGTGAAAGGTTGTGAGAGGAAGTTGAACTGTGATGATACTGAATACAAGTGTTAGTGTTTTCTCATTTGAAAGCCGCAAGGAATGAAATCATAAAATCATATAAAATAAAATATATAATTTATATATTACTAATGTTTCCTTGTATATATAGGAAAGTACAATGGACTTAACCCTTATCTATACAATGCTAACCGATGACCCATTATCTGGAATACTATTAAAATAATTCGCTTATTTTTGCCTTCCAAGGAGCGGTAGTGGTGCATTAACATTTGACTGATGAAACAAAACCAAATTTTCCTCATCAGATACAAAGTTATGCTGTTTTAATACAATGCTAAAGTCTTTATTACAAAATAACAGTTGTTAAATAAAACGGTATATCTGTCTGATGCATCTAACGTCCCTTATTAAAATAAAACTTCTTTAGCTTCAAAAGTTTGCAAACATCTCGGTCGAGAAATAGCGCCACAGGTAACATCTTATACTGAGATGGATTATGTGCATTTATTTACCAAGTTTTACAACATATTATAAGTATGTACTTCACATATGCCTTGGATTTAATTGTTCGTTATCTCTTTAAAACAAACAGTCGCTTCAGTGAATTCTGCGATAACTTCAAAAATATAAATAATACCAGTGTAAGAAAGGAAGTCTATGAAAGTGTATTTATTTTGACCGCTTATTCATCTATGAAATATTGCACCAGCGTTCCTTGTCTACCAGATCTTCAAAGAAGAACCACGCCACCAGCTAGCTACAGCATCGTGTCGGCGAGCCGTAGAAGCAGCCGCAGAGACAGCTAGTGATACAACAAAGTGACTGGGCAGAGTATCAAGGCTGCAGCCAACAGTCCAAGTGACTGGTTTTTAGGCGCCCTTACCGGTAGACCCTCTGATACTCGAGCTATTGCACCCTACACTTGATCTTTTTCTAATTTCTATCTTTTACATTAAGTTCCCCGAGGCATCCCTTTCTCTTGCACGCAGCTTGGCTGCGGTTACACATAAAGGGGTCTTCGTGCCCCTTTTTGATCACAAATTCATCTACTCATCTGATTGGTCATTGCATTGCCCTTCTCTATTGGTCAATCATGTCCAACACCAAAGCACCAACCACAGCTAACATTAAGGCACACCCTGCCACTAATAGTCAGCCTTCTACGACTAAACCCAACGCTGTGTGTACAACCAGCCCCACACCTCTACCAGTAGAGGCTCATGCAGCCCCAGCCACTTCATTGGAATATGATCCAAATGACTACTATTTGCTAGGGGGCGACATAGCAAGCTTCTTAGGAAAAGCTTTGATAGAGCAACCTACCTATCCGTTGAATCGAGGTGATATACGGATATTACAAATGGAAAGGCAAGCAAGGACAAAGTATTTAAATCAGGCAGATGCACAAATGTTCTCCATCCCTACCTCAGAGGAGATCTGCCTTACCTCTGCTGCCTTTAAGATCTACTCCTATCACCGTCTAAGGATTGACAAAATTGCCACCTACTTGATGGAAAATGATAGACATCAACTGGACTCCTGGCAAACCCCTGCACCGAAAAGAGCTGCCAAAGATTTGAAAAGAAACTCAAATACACCACCGCCACCCAAGACTTCAAACAGCTTTTCTGCTATTGGAGAAAATATCATGGATAATGAGTTTCCATCACTCCCAGAGTCAATTCAAAAGCGACGCAAATGCTCCACCCCTCCTCCATCTGCTGAGAGCATGGAACAGGATCAAATAGCTGAATCTGCACCTCCTACCATCAACCAAATCCCATCAAATACAAATGCTCAAGGAGTAAATATATCAGGCAAAACCACACCCATCTTTCTACGAGATCCGGCACAAGCCCGCGACCTTACTAAAGCTCTACATGAAGGTCACCCAGAAACTAAATTTACAATTAAAAACATGAGTGGCTCCATCGCTTTCTTACCTGCCACACCTGATGACCACAGGTTAATAAGAAAATTTTTGACAGAACGGAAGGTGCAATTTCTCACCACCTTGCTACCAGACGAGAAATTAATGTATGTGACCTTGAAAGATGTACCCATGTACGTATCCGAAACTGACGTACAGGAGCTCCTTCTAAACCTGAAATATCCAGTAGAGCGCGTTGGACAACTTCGTTCAAATCGCTCAATGTATCAACAAAAGCTGCCACACTTTAGAGTAGCTCTGCGGAAGGAGCCCAGATCCATGGATATCTACAAGGAAACCCAAAAGTTCGATGCCATAATAAGGGTTGAACCTTACAGACCACCAGCACGTCCGCTACAATGCACGAACTGCGAACAGTTCACACATAGTGCGGCAGGCTGCCGACTGGATCCAGTCTGTTCATATTGTGGGGAATCTGGGCACAAGCGACCAGACTGTAAAATATTAGGTGTTACTGGATCTACACCAACTTGCTGCAACTGTGGAGGACAACACTCCTGCCGCTATGCAAAATGTCCTGTCTGGCAGGAAGCCAGAATTGAAATGGAGTTGAACAAAAATGGACAACGTACACGTTTCGACGCTGCTCCAAAGGTTCCAAATCCGCAAGGTATCCCTAGGGAAGCATTTAAGGGTACTCGCTACCCTGGACTCCCTCCAGTTACCAGGCCACAATATAAAAACTACGCTGCTGCCCTTAATGCATCTACAACACAACAGCAATGTCCGCTTCAACAAACTCCTGAATCTGAGTCACAAGCTCCTCCTCAGCAATCACAAACGTTAGCAGCTCCACCTAAGTTGAAAACGCCATCCCAACGCCCACATACAAACAGGCCAATACCTGAAAAGGCTCCATCTGTACCTGCACCGAACAACAGGCCTGCGTGCCCAATAGTAACAAACGGCGAATCTAGACCGCCTATGCAACAACGGCTATTGACTCGCCCTACCACTAGCCAATCTTTACCACGGCACCCTAAGCCATCTCTCCCCGATGAGAAATTTCTGAACCTTATGGCGCGTATTCCTCTGCATCTACAGGCTGATTTTGCTGCAGGTCTGGCGGACGGCATGGCTATTCGGCCCCCATCTATTCCAGCAGAAACCATTTTGGTCCACACCACATTTGTATTCCTAGCAAACCATGGCAGACACGAATAACATCATTCGCCACTTTCTAGACCTGCGCATTTGTTCATGGAACGCCAATGGACTCAGGAATAAATTACGTGAAGCAGCCAATTTTATTGCTGTTAACAAGGTGGGCATATTTCTGGTCCAGCAAACCCACTTCTCTCCCAATATCAAGGCTACCATCCCTGGAATGCTATGTCATCGTGCTGACAGAGCTGATGGCCATGGAGGCACAGCAGTGTATATTCGACGTGGCATCCTACACCACCGTCTATATTTGCCAGCCACTGATGGCTTGGAAGGGACAGGAGTCCAAGTCGAAACAGATAAGGGCCCACTAAACGTCTTTTCTGTGTACATCCCTCCAGGAAGAGCCATTTCCTATCATGACTTGGACTTGATTTTCACCGGACCATCAACTTTAGCATTAGGAGACTTTAATGCAAAGAATACTTTATGGAACTCCACCAAAACAAACCAACGTGGCCGCCTACTAGAACGCCATTTAGAGCGGAAAAACTTGGCAGTGCTTGCTTCTTCATCTCCTACTATCACTCATGGAGGGCGGCATCCTCCTGACTGGTTAGACATAGCCCTATTGCACAATGTCCGCTGTCATCCAAAAATATTCTCACTCCCCGAACTCTCTTCTGACCGCTATCCTCTACTACTTTTCTTCCAAGCTAAAGTAAAGCCTAAGCCCCTCACTCCATCAATTCATCCCAAGTGTACAAATTGGAGTAAATTCAACAACATTATGGCTAGCAAGCCAGCCTTAATAGAACCATGCCACTCACCAGAGCTGGCCGATGCGCTTGCCAATACCATTACCAACAACATGGTAGCAGCCATGCGGGAGGCAACACCAGTTCGTCGAGCTCCATACAATCCCCAAAAACCCCTTCCATTAACAATACGTCAGCTAATATCAGCTAAAAACAGAGCCAGGCGTAAATACCAACACACACGCCACCCGCAGGATAAACATGAGTGGAATAGACCCCAAGCTCTGGTAAAGATGGAAATCTCCGACTTCAGCAATGATGAATGGGAAAGACGTCTCAGCACCCTTGATCCTGCAGATGTTTCTCTCTGGAGGATGTCAAAAGCCTTACTGCGCATACCCGCTTCCGATCCGCCGCTAACTGATGGGAGAAGAATAGCCCAATCATCTGGAGAAAAGGTGGAATTACTGGCCGAACACCTGGCCTCCACTTTTCACCCAGCTGAATCCCCAGATGCTGAGCAATTGGAAGAAATAGAAGAGGTTGTAAACCGCTTTCTTCACACTCCTTATGAAGCGAATGACATACCGCTTACAACACCTTAGGAAGTTGGACAAATTATTGCATCTGTTCGGCCTTACAAAGCTGCTGGCTGCGACCAAATACCCTATGCCGCCTTTAAAGCCGTTCCGAGCAAATGGGTTGAATTAATCGTCCACCTTTTCAACAGTCTGCTTCTCCTCTCTCACTATCCTGCTACATGGAAGCATGCCCGCATAATAACTTTCCCAAAACCAGGGAAAGATGCAAAAAACATCTCAAATCACCGCCCAATCAGTCTCCTTCCTGCCACTAGCAAGCTATTTGAGAAGGTGCTTCAACGTCGGCTACAGCAAATCATGGACGACCTAAACATCCTCAGGCCAGAACAATTCGGCTTTCGCCGACAACACTCCACCTCCCATCAACTCCTACGCTTCGTTGATGACGCAATCCGGGGCTTCAACAATAGGCATTACGTTGTATCCCTATTTCTTGACATCTCTAAAGCATTTGATTCAGTCTGGCATGAAGGTCTTCTTTTCCGCCTAATTCAATATGCCTTTCCCCCATACCTGATCCATCTAATGAGTAATTACCTAGCAAATCGCAACTTCGTCGTTGCTAGAGACGATATTATCTCCCAAATACACTCCATCCATGCAGGGGTTCCACAGGGCAGCGTCCTTGGCCCGCTGCTATTTCTAACCTACATGAATACTATACCTACCATAAATGGCTGCAACCTATATTTATTCGCGGACGATACTGCAATATCCACGGCATCCACCAGGCACCTGACAGCTGTACTTCGTGTTCAACGATATGCTGACATGCTAACTGTCTGGTTCCTCACTTGGAGGCTACAAATAAATGCCAACAAATCGCAGGCTGTAACCTTCAGTCGTCGCCAGCTACAAGATGTCCCAGATTTGCGCCTGGCAGGAACACCAGTGCCCTGGAGTTAAGAAGCCCAATATCTAGGGGTACAACTAGACATGCGGCTCACCTGGAGAGCCCACTTCACATCGGTCGCCAACAAGATCTCCAGACGTATGGCCATGCTCTATCCCTTGTATAACAGGAAGTCCCCGTTAGCACTCAGGAACAAACTACTCATCTACAAGCAGATATTAAGACCTGCCTTAACATATGCCTGCCAAATATGGGGCGTAGCTGCCAAAGCCCACCTCAATAAACTTCAGGTTCTACAAAACAGATACCTACGTAGAGCAACAGGTGCAGATTGGTACATACCAAATGAAAACATTCATTCTGATCTATCATTTCCAAAATTGTCTGAATACATCCTAGACCTTTCCCGAAAATTCTACGCCAGTCTCCCTGACAGTTTCAATCATTTAATCCGTGGCCTCGGGGAATATGATATTGACCCTGGAAGCTCTTATCATCATCCCAGAGCTGTCTTAGGTAAATAGAAATCTTCTCTTCAATGCAACTCCAATCCAGATTCTAAATATCTCAAAATTCTGTCCCTATACCTAACTTCAAAACAACTTCTTAGACATAAAACCCACTCTCTAACCACCATCTGTTTCTAAAATTATCTCTATGCCAGTTAGGGACACTGTCCCGGAATGGCTAAAGGTCGAAGGCCCCTACTCTTCGGATTAGGGTTCACCTTCAACGACACCATTGCTGCTGCTGCTATGAAATATTGACCAATTATTCTGCAGTAACCTTCGGTTGTTTTGTTGGAACTTGTGTCTATTAGTGATCAACATATTTAGATATGACAGTTACTTAGGAATTTTCCGCACAGCACCATTATAGCTGGACGGACGATCTAGGTGTACCACCAACATCATTGCACTGGGCACGTTCTGTTCTGGATGTGGTAAACCACGTCGTTAACACTCTTTGCCAACCGGTACGGTCATTGCCCTGGTTCTCGAAGTTTCGAGCAGCGTCCCTTGCTCCAGCTAGGGCGGTATATCCAGATCAGGTCACCTTACTGGAATCCTCGGTTGTGGACTAGCACGTCGTACCAGATCTTCATGCGCTCCCTCGCCATCTGGATGTTTTGACGTAGGATCTCATGCATATCGTGGCGATGATCCACAAGCTCTCTACATACTCGGCTGCTGGCTGTTTTGCTTCCGGGGAGCTCCCAAAAGCCAGGTCACAAGGGAGGCGTGGCTCTCGGCCGATCATTAAGCTCTATCACGTCATGCCAAACGTGTCGTGAATTGAACGATAGGCCAGCAAGAACAGTGGCACCTAGGTATGCCAGTCTCGCTGATAACTGGCCACGACCTTCCTCAGATTTTCTTCTAGGGTCTCGATTTACCTCTCGACCGTGTTTTTAAACGTTACATCCTCCAAAGTTAAGGCATATGAGACGTGGAATGAAATGTGTAAAGCGATGCTCAAATCTGCCCAGTGTCCATGGAGCTTAGAGATACCCGATATTCGTCTATATGTATAAGGGAAAACCCCGGAAAAACCTTATACAGATAACCCACCCTGACTGAGATTCGAACTCGGGACCTCTTGAACGTGAGCCTTCTACGCTGCTATCTACGCTACCGAGGCGGGCCCCCTCAACCGTGCCGACCAGCTGGGGATGTAGAGGTATTGTGTGGGTGTTGTTAACCTCAAGTCTTTCCAGTGCCTCCTTCATTAGGTAAGACTCAAAATTGGTGCCCTGGTCGCTGTGGAGCTCTAACGGCACCGCAAATCGGCAGAACACTTCCTCCACGAGGCAGTCTGTGATTCTCTTTGCCTCCTGGTTCGGGACGACATTCACCTCCGGCAACTTGGTGAAGTTGTTCACGACCATCAACATTTGCCTCGGTCGAACACTGGGAATGGTCCAAATTTGTCGAGAGCGATCCGTTCGAATGGTGCTCAAACGTTTTATTCCTGAATGCAACCCTGGCTCATGGTTTTGGATCCGCGACACGTCTTGCACTCGTAACATTAACGGCGCCTTTTCTCAGAATCTGCTCGGTGACTCAGACAGTAGTAGTGCTGTCCGAGTTTTCCTATCATTCGGCTTGGTCCCGAGTGTCCTCCTGAAGTATCCGAGTGCACTTCCTCCAAGACCTTCAGGACCTTCCTCCGTGGAAGTAGCATCTGTACTCTATGCGACTTCCCATCGGGTGATTTCTATTCCCGGAACAGCATGAACACTTTGAATTTCATGCGAAACCCATTGGGCCCAGTACGATTGTAAGTAGCACTTCTGGGTGCGATGTCCTACCAAGTTGGTCTTGCACTGTCTCCATTTCTCTCAAGAGTGGCCCCAAGTCGGCGTCCGCCGGCTGCTCCCTCCTCAGGCCTACGCTGTCCCAGCAATCTGCAGCCACTGCCGTGACTACTCTAATGGCTATGGCACGCTCCTTCTCTTCCACTCTTGTGCACTGGCCACACTTTTCCGGGCAGGATCTTCGAGATCTGCCGTCTGCGTTGGTGTGGCTCTTCCCTCTATGATTTTCCGAGATGAAGTCGTCCTCCTGCAGCCTCTAGACCCAACGGGCTGTCTGGCCTGCCAGGTCCCTAAAACTAATTAGCGAGGTAATGCCGGAGTGGTCAGACGTCAGGTGGAATGGCTGACCGTACAAGTACTTGCGGAAGTGCTCCAAGGTTTTTACTGTCGCCAGGAGCACACGTCGGGTGACGCAGTAGCTTTCCCCTGCTTTGGACAGCGCCTAGCTGTAGCAATCCATCACACACTAGTGGCCGTCCTGAACCTGGGAGAGGACAACTCCAATGCCATCGTCGCTGGCTCAGTGTCCGCAAAGAAGGCGATGCCTCTTTGTGAAAATCCCAAAACAGGAGCACTGAAGAGTGTCTTCTTCAGCGGTTGGAAACCGTCTTCGGTGTCCTCCTTCTTCTCGTACGACTGGTGTTCGTCTGTTAGGCGGGTGAGGGGTTTGAAGATGTTGGAGAAATCCTTTATGAAATGGCATTAATAGATGAAAAGGCCCAGAAAAATTGCACCACTCTTTTATCCTTCGGCCGAGGACAAAATCCTACGGCCTGTGTCTTCTCCCGGGCTGTGGCCACCCTGGTTTTTGCGAATATGCGGCCCTGGTAGTTGACTCCCTTGCGGAAGAGCTGGCTGTTCTTTGCGTTTAACTTCAGGCTGGTCGCCTGCAGTCTGTGTAGCAGGTTGCTCAAATTATCAAGATGGTCTTCAAATTCTTGCCGATGATGATGATGCTTATGATGATGATGATGTCATCCAGGTAAAGCAGCCAGGTGTCTTATGTCAATGCTCTTATGACTTACTCCATAAGGCGTTGCAAGGTAGTTGGTGCGTTGCAGAAAACAAAGGGCATCACTGTGGACTGCCAAAACCTTGGTCTGTCGATGATGCTGTCTCCTCCTTATCCCTAGGTTCTACAGCCACCTGCTAGTAACCAGACTTCAGGTCCAGGGTCGAGAAATACTGCGCACCAGCAAGTGTTTCCAGGGTGTCGTCAGTCCGGGGTAAGGTGAAACAAACCTTTCTGGTGACAGCATTCAGCTTCCTATATTCCACGCAGAAACGTAGCTCGCCGTTCTTCTTCCTCATCAAGAATATAGGGGACCACCAAGGGCTGTCAGACTCTTCAATCACTCCCCTAGATCTCATATCCTCCAGCACATCCCGTTTCGCCGCTTGCTTTGCCAGCGGAACGCCTCTGGTTGGTTGCCGAATAGGCTCGGCGTCTCCGTTGTCCATGCGTTGAAGCACTCAGATCGTGCGGCCACAGTCGCTGTTATCTTTGCTGAAAATTTGGTGGTATCGTTCCAGCATTTGCCACAAATTCTCGAGCTGTTCTGCGATCAGGTAGTTGGTGGCTCTCTCCATTAAGCCTTCCAGCTGGGGTCCCATGTGTTGCGTTGGCACCGGCTCCTGGGTATGTTCGACTTGCGTTACGCTGATCACGGGCTCCCACGTCCACATCTCCTACCCTACCTGGACGTCGTGTTTGGGATCCGTTAGGGCCTCCTAGATTGTCTTGTAGTCGCCGAGCATTAGGTGGTCATGTATGTCGATGTCTGGTGCCCATCAGCGATGATGGATGCGTTTTCCCGGGATATGAACTCTGGTGGGAGATCGATCAAGGCTTTGCTGCCCAGCTGTTCAATTGTCAGGGCAAACTCCTGCAGCATCTCCCCTGGCTGCTGCGTCCTCGACTCAGTTGGCTTCGGTAGGCTGCGGCTAAGCGGTGGTTTCTGAAGCGTTTTTCGAGGGTCGCCCAGAAAACTCTGTGTGTCACAGTTCTCTGAATCGCGTACATAACCTCTGCTGGGAGTCCCTGGATTCTGGCTATTAGGTTTGTGACCTCTTCTTCGGGTGAATACTTGTGCTTGGCCACTGTGTCGAATGGGCGCCAGAGGACTTGGAAGGTTGACGCTTCGTGTAACTTGGGTGGTTTGACGCGCGCAGACATTGTTTCGCGTACCATCGCGGCGCATTTAAATCCTTAATCCATCTGCCGACAATGCCCTACACCATGGCGCTCAGGGACTTCGTGATGCTTTTGGCCTTTACCTCAAGGTCATTAACGCGTTTCGCCAGGTCTTAGACGCACTCGTCCATTTGACCAATCTGCTAGCTCAGCTCCGTGCAGTCCTCCCTCACGCTGGCCAACTGTTCATCAAATTTAGCGGCCAGGGCGTCCCTCAACCTTCATTTCCAATAATTCGGCCTTCATTACCATGGCCACGCGGTCATTTGCCGCATTCATTTCCGTGTTTATCGTCGTGGAGAAGTTGCTACTTCCCGCGTCCTGGGAGCGAGGATGCCATTGGCTGTTCTCATATTTTTCAGCTCCACTGGAATCTTTGCTAATGCAGCATCCTCCGTTGTGTTCCACTCCTGATGCAGAATTTCAAAATGCCA
Organism: Mantis religiosa; assembly: GCA_030765055.1. Classification (NCBI taxonomy): domain Eukaryota; kingdom Metazoa; phylum Arthropoda; class Insecta; order Mantodea; family Mantidae; genus Mantis; species Mantis religiosa. Next base: position 256,449,768 of record CM060950.1, read on the forward strand.
CTCTTTTTCATAGAAAGACACTTTTGTACAGCCCTGAGCAGCAGAATTATGCAACATATACAAATACAACCTTCAAGGTCGTCTGGCACACAACCACAAACAAACGGTTCACTTTCAAATCACAGCTGCACTTACACGATTATGGAGTCCAATTACGACCGTACCCTGACAAACCGGCCGCGCCTTCTTTTATACCTCCACTCAATGTTCTAGAAATTAGTGGAACGTTCTGTAACACTCAAGACAGCCCCAGAAAGAGAGGAAGCTTCGAGACACCTATCCGTCTCCTTCTTCCTCAGTTTCGGAAAGCTTTTATCTGCGCGCTGAACTGTCTGTCTCTTTGCGCGCGTCGGCCGCGCCCATCAATAACGTTATTGTATATATACATAATACCAATATAACGACTAAATTATTATGCTCCAAGTCATGATAATATTTTCATCTTTTACTGTATTGGTAGACCTCAATGAAATTAAACACCGCAACAATGTTCTAACGGCACGTTTAGCACTATGAAAACACTGGATAAAATGAGCTTACTGTTTTATTTAATTGATGAAAATTAATCATGTTTCGCACTGGCCGTAGATAGGCTAAGATTTTACACAAACCTGAAAGCCTGAGTCAACCTGAAAAATTCAATAAGTTAAATAATAAGGGTTAAATGATGAAGTCTGGGACTCAAGTATTTACAATAGTAAGTCGCCAAAAACGGTGTATGTCGAATATGGGATGTTGATAAATTCTCAAAACCTTTCTTTATTTTTTGGAAGATATTATTTTTCTATTTATCTCTAATGTTTTGATCAAGCTACTTAATGTTTAATACAGAATGTACAACTGTAATATTCTAAAGATATTATTAGATTCATTCAAAGACAAATCTTGTTAAAAAGCACAATATATGGGAACTTTATTTAATAACGATTTTAACATTTTGTATTCTTCTATTGAATATCTAATCCCTTTATATCTTAACAAAGCTAATTTACTCCTCTAAATTTGTAAGAAAAACATCACAATTTTAAAATGAGCTGGCCTGATTTTTAATTGACTTCTTGTATCTACAATAAAATGATTAATGAAACACTTCTGTATACGTTATTTTCCTTTTGTTTGGAGCGGATGGAATAAAGAACCTTAGTGTTAGAGCGGAGTGACAGAGTAACACGTTTAATGTCTGCAGTCGACGATCCTTATAGGAATTGTCCACCAGGAGAAGTAAGCAACCGAAATGGAATCGCTGTACAGAAATAGCGCCACAGGTAATATCTTATACTGAGACGGATTATGTGTATTTATTTACCAAGTTTTACAACATATTATAAGTATGTACTTCAGATAACGCTTAGTTTTAAGTGTTCTTTGATGCTTTAAGACAAAGGACAGCTTCAGTGAATACAGCGCTAAGTTGTAAAAAATATATATTGCAGTATAAGAAAGCAAGTCTTTGAGACTGTGTTCATTTTGACCGTCTTTTTTCGTCTAGAAAACATTGAACATTTATATGCAAGCATAGTTTTTTTTTGGAATTTGTACGTATTTCGATGAATATACTTGGATATGTGTACTCCTTAGAAATTTCATATTTGTCATAGGATTTAAACGCAATTGCTGTTTGTAAGAATACATGATAAGCAGTACTAATGCACCTCAAATTTGAGAAGAAATTGTTGGAAATATTTTACTGTACTTGCGGATGTTTCGGTGGAAATCATAACCTACACTTAGATACTAACATACTTTGAAATTCTACTCGAGAATCGCTTTTCCCTTTACCTTGCAGTGTGGTTGTCTACCTCTAACAAGTTATATTGTGTATGAAGGGGATTTTAAAATATGTTTCGTTATTTAAATTTTAGTTCTCTCATGTTTACTAAAAGAAATGAGCATTCTTCCGTTTATTTTCTGTTATTTACAACGGATTTTTTTCTAAATTTATTTCGAATATTTAATTGCAAGAGGCTCCAAAATTCGAGTTTTTTTAATCATTTGCTTTGGGTTAATATGCTAGTAGTCACAAAGTGCTGTGTCAAACATCTCACACAAATGTACAGTGTTATGGCACTGAACTTGAACATTTAACACCAGAGACGCACTATTTACAGGCAATATGCAAATCAAGGAAGGGATAATTATGCAAATTTGAATACTCCCAGTTTCATATGTACAAATATAATTCGGTAATTTTATTATTTGAGTTTCATTTGACTTTTCGCAGTACGCTTCAACGTTTCGTTGTATTAGATTTCCAGTGGATAGCATCCATTGTCTGTTGTTCAATAAACATATATTTAAATACCTTTTGATTAGGCATCTGACATAAATTGGCAATTATTTGTTATTAAAACAGCTACGTTCATCTTACAGAGCCACAAAGGCGATATTCAATAATTCAGATACATAGTACCAAAGAAAACGATTTTGAGTGCGGCTACTTGCTAATAGAAATATTAAAGGATGTGAAATTGCCATTTTTCCTTTCAGATTATTAGGAAGAGCGTTAAATTGTTGGTCTCATAATACACACTTGTTTGGAAACAAAGTTTTGGCTAGGATGATGGAAGTTAAATCTTTCTCTACTGTTTATTTTACAAATTCCATTAATTGTTAAAACTGAAGCCCGAATGAGCAAAAGGACTTTCAGATTGACAATATATACATATAAGGAAGAGTTAAAATCTTCAGTCCTCTGTGTCCGCAGTGTGCAGCAAAAATTATAACTTTAGCCTACTTTTGTGTAAGAAATATTCATTTAGTTCTTGAGCAGAATGGCTCATGTTTCCAAGGCCCGCATTCGGGAGCCACGGGTTCGCTTCCCTTTGCCAACCTACCTGAACCATAGGCTTTTTCGGGAGATTTCCCAGTTTAGCATTCGAATGCCGGGTTTTTTAAACATCTCCTAAATTTCCTGTGCCTCCATTTCTCACTATAATCATGTTACGTCATCTCTCTCATGGAGGACGTCGGTTTTCTTGGCGTTGCATGGCAGGATGCTATGCTCTAAGAAATTTCCTCCTTTTGTAGGACGTTTACCAGTTTCCGAACTCAGTCTTGTGGTGGGGTTGTATCCGAATTACAGAAGGGTGAGATATGCTTTTGTCTGGCGTGCCTAGGAGCTTCCATGTAGTAGGCTGCAATAAATGTGCCTTCTGAACTGCCCATCTCCTTGGCTTGGCTGCCCTCTGTCACCTCTCACCTCAGCCTTCCTCCCGAAGTTGCCCCCTATTGGGAGTATAGGTACAAGAGACCGTATTTGGGTCTCCGTGTTGATTCCCCTCCTTAAAGTAGTCCAGTCGAGTCAAGTCCTGCTGAGTTGTCCCATAATGATATATCATACACCAAACTAGAGTTACAATATCAATAGTATACTAATATAAGTGTATATGTAAAACTTTCATTCACCAGTGTTTGGATAGAACAACGGACAAAGCTGATTTTGTGTAAGACATAGTTTATGTTAGTTACCAATCTTTATATCCTTGTGTTACGCGAAAATTATCAATGGCTACAGAATGTACGAGAGATTATCGGAAGAACAAGTAATAAGGTGTGAGAAAAGCATATTGCTAAAGTATAATATAACTCAATGAGCTTCACTGCAATTTCTCATACGATTTAGAAATCAAGCCGAAATAATTTTGTGATTTTTGTTGGAACTTATAATGTATTAAAATGAACACACATTCTGAAGTATCACACGAGGTAGCTTGTTTGCTCCTCTAATTTTGATCAGGATTGGAAATGTCCTTGGCGCTAGCTCCTACAAAGGACCTCCAAATCTATCATCACCATCAACATCATGATCATTACCACTACCATTAACATTACTATTACCACTACTATTACCACTACCATTACCATTACTATTACCATTACTATTACCACTACCATTACCATTACTATTACCATTACTATTACCACTAAAATTACTATTACTATTACCATTACTATCGCCACTACCACTACCATTACTATCACCATTACTATCACCACTAAAATTACCATTACTATTACCATTACTATCACCACTACCACTACCATTACTATTACCATTACTATTACCACTATAATTACAACAAACATTACAACTACCATTACCATTACCACTACCATTACCATTAGCATTACCATTACCACCATTACCATTGCCAGT
>CM060950.1:256479283-256496783 GCA_030765055.1 Mantis religiosa
GGAACCTGGGACCGAACATTCGAGCCCCTCCCTCTGGGAGTTGTTCGGATTCGGTTCGTCTCGAGGGGGCAGTGTATTCCCGATACCCACGGGAAATTGGGTACCTCCGGCGGATCTACGGCCGCCCGGAAGGGGTAGAGGGTTGCCTCATAAGTCCCGGGTACTAGCCTGCAGAGCTAGTAGCTGGTGTGCTAGATCAGCGGCGGCCCTACCAAGGTTATTTGGTAACCGGTCCATTTTGGACCGGCGCGTAAGTGGCGTATCCACTTCCGTCCTGTCTGCCGTGTGCAGCAGGGGGGGGGGGCAGTTTATAAAATAGGTAGTTTCCTATGGTAAAAAAGCCCGAGATGCCTGGGTTCTGGTCCTACGGCTCCAGGACTGATGGGAGTAGATCCTCTGACTTATTGTAGGACAATGGTGGGAGGCCCTCGGACTCCCGGGCCGCCTTCACTTTTGTCAATGGCTTGGAGGGCACTGTGTGAGAAGCATTCTGAAAATAGTCAGTATAAGAAAAAGATTAGTGATTGGGTTATAGGGAGTAACAGCCTAACTGTCTGTGTTAGTCATCTCTGATTATATCGTCTAGGAAGTTCTGTACGTCGTCATCGTCGTCATGTTGTGTGAGTCTTCTCTCGAAAAGAGATAGTGATCGTGCGTGTGTGTTTATCTCTGTTGTGTAGTTTCCAAGGCGTGTTATTAGAGGGTCGTGGTGTTTCTCTAGGTTATTATAAGTGTCATATGCTAACTTCTTAATGAATTCTTCTACTGTATGCATTTTTATGTCGCTGTGTAATAGGTCAGCTGGGACCGTGTGACGTACTTTCACTATCATTCGTAATATTTTGTTCTGGAATTATTGTAATTTTAGTATATATGTTTGGCGTCATACCCCCACACCGGAGTTGCATACGTAAATATGGGTCTTGTAAGTGTTTTGTATAGTGTGAGTCCTTAGTTGCTGTTTATTTGCGAATTCATTTTTATGAGAGGGTAGAGCTTGCCTAATTGGGCTTTGGCGTTACCCCTGATTTGGTGGACATGCTTTTTCCACATCAGTCCTTGGTCCATTTTAAGTCCTAGCCAGGTAACTGTGTGACTACTAAAGAAGCCTGTCCCCGTGACATCACTGAGTTGCCCACCTGCGCTAACTGCAAGGGGCAGCACATTGCGTGATATGGGGGCTGCCCTACTGGAAAGGCTGTAATAGCCTCTAGAAGGGTGGCAGCACCAACACCAGCTAGGCAGATTCCTGCCTTCCAGTGAACCAGTACAGCCAGCAGATTCTGGTTCAATTCAGAGAGCACGACGTGTGCCTACCTTTGCGGAGTTTGCGCCCAAGCCTGCAGATTTGCCGGCGGTATCATGGGCAAAACAAACATGCCAACCCAAGGCTACACAAGCAGCCCCTTCCAACAATCGGTCTCGTGGAGCGCAGGGAGGTCGTCCTGACAGAGAGCAACAGTGAGATTCCGAGGCGTCGAGCGGGCATGGTACTCCAAGGCTAGCTTGGCAGCTGAGGGACGACCGTGCAAATGGTAGGCCAGCGCACAGGCGCTCCTCTAAATCACCTACTCCCATTACAACTTCCTCTCCAAATAAAGCTTCTCCTCCCACCACGCAGGCCTCAGAGACGCTGGGTTGGTTGCAGCAATTGCTGCAGAACCACGGCCAGTGACTCTGTGAACTGGTGGTGAGATTCTTCGATAACACAGATTCTGCTGCCCAATGCTCATTGCCATGGAGGGGCTAGCTTGCTTATTTTAATCTTTGCCTTCGCGATATTCAATTGTTTCTACTCACAATGCAATGTTGACAATAAGACGAAACGCTTAGCTAGCAGCGTTGCAGTGTTCCCAACTAAACCTATTTTCGGTCCTTCTTCCCCTTTAGTTCTTCTTGGTCTTCTCTCTCTCCTTATTCGAATTTTTGTCATACATGTTTAAGCTTAAATTAAGAGTCTCATGATAACTTTTAGGCAGTAATGAAACATAAAAAGCAGTATTCAGAAGAGGAAATCTGAAAGAATATCGAATAATACTCAAAATTAAATCTAGAGTGCGCTACTTTGCTATTCATAAATGAAACAAGATCATAGCGGCGAATTTTTATATTTACTTCATATTCAAAACTATGCTTGCGCTATATTTTTTTAGGTTATGCAACATCATATGTTTATTTATTGTTTATTTGCTGTTTTATTTATGGTCATGATACTGTGATCAGAAGAATCAATCTGGAAGGGCAGGGAGCAGTACTGAAAACTAATTATAAAAGGAGCTACCTCCCCATTCGTACACAAAACAATATTATCGCCGTAGTTATTGATATTTAATTGATATTTCACATTTTTATTGCTGTTCGTTGTTCACGATATGCAACATTTTACTTGTTTCTATTTATTTGTTATCTCCCGGAATGCAAATAAAGGAAACACAATCAGAAGTCTTTGTATGACCACAAAATGATTCAAAACTCTTTGGCTTTTCTTTACTTTTTCCTTTCGATACCTTCAATTGTTTATTCTCATAATACAATGACGTCAATAAGACGAGGTGTTTAGCTCATAAAAATCGCAGTGCTACAAACCAAACGACCTTTTATTATATTTTTCATTCTGCTTCTTTTTTTCCCTGCCTATACTATTTTAACATTCATATTTACAAAAACTGTCCTGATAATTTTAAACAATATTGAAGGACATGAAACAATAGTCATGAAAACATATCTGGAAGAATAACACATATTACTACAAATTTTGTACATGCTTCCAAATCATAACAGTAAACTCTTATATTTGACACTCGAAATTTTGGTTGCTGTTCATTGTTTATGCTATTATTTATTAATTTATACAATTATATACTACCGACTAATTTATTTATATTTTACTTAAATATTAATTTACATATATACTTATATATTGATTTATTTACTTAATATTTTATAATCAGTTGATAATAAATAGAAAACTGGTATAAGTAAAATTTTGTCGTATGTCATATGTTTATAATAGTAAGCTAAGGTGTTACAATCACTCTACATTCTCAACTCATTCTTTCACGACCACTTGTCACTCGTATTAGAATTATAACATGTACGTTTAGAGAGGTACTTTCACAGCCCATTCCGTTGTACATATAATTTTTGTATCGTCTGATTGTTAGAAATGTTGGCCAACTCATGTCGTGTTTCAAGCATCATGGTTATCCCATGAAACTATGAGAAAAACAGGAAAGGGAGCAAACGTTTTTGAAGTATAACATTCCTGGAAATTTGAAAATACGAGCCAGTAGATGGTGCCTTGCGCCAAATTGAAACTGTGGTTCCATATTGACCATATTATTAAACTATTTTACAGATTTAAATTTTTCAGAAATGCCTCGTTTTTAGACGATGGTTTTGATTTGCTTCTAAGCATTAGAGTGTTAAGAGAAGGAATCATAGACACTGCAGTAGTTTTGGCTAATTTCAATAGTCAGTCGCAGTCACCTGTTTCCCAACGTCTGTGTTTTACAATCGTAACCTACAGCATTAATATCCCGTGAGCCTAAGAATTCTACTTAGTGTGTATGTCCAACTTGATATTCCTAAATCTGTAAGTAAGTGTCACAAAAAGGTTTTCCTATTTATCTATAAACTTTGTAAATATGAAAATGTATGATACAAGCGAATTAGCTGCCATCTATTGTTGTAATGCGGACACATTGCCCTCTATCGGTAAAGTGGAGGAACCCGCTCTAGGCTCACCTAATATCATGTGACGTGTTGGGATGCAATAATTGTTTTACTTGCGTAAGTAGATAGTAGACCACCAAAGCTTGCTTATATGGTATGTGGCATTAACAAAACTTGGAAATTGTCTGTGATGATAAGAATGTTCGTCCTTGTTTCATATCCCTTTGTGACAGTATTATTTATCTGTTGATAGGAACAGCGTGAGCCATACGTCCTTTACAAATATTAGATGACAATCTTCAACAAACTTTATCTGTCTCATTGTACAACAAAGTCTAAGAAAGTGTGGAGGGTAAATAAATTACTATTTTGTATCATTTCCAAATGAGACAAAAAATTGAAGTACACTGTGATATCGGTTATGAAAAGCAAACTTCAATTTGGATAACAGTATTTTCTCTTAATTTGGGTGAAATGAATTCTCTCTGGCTTAGCTGATTTATCATCATCATCATCATCATCATCATCATCATCATCATCATCATCATCATCATCCTCATCATCATCATCATTATTCGGATATTGTATTCATTATTGTACTATTTAACTAGTTCAATATTTAATGCATATTTTTCACTTAACTCCTAGTGAAATACATTTGTGCCTCAACTGATTATATCCTTAGATCCTTACTGGTACTACGACTAATTTATTTTATTTTCCATTCCTAATGCATTGGAAGAAAAAATTAAAGCCAGAAATATAATGTGTAAGTTTCTTTACCGTTTTAAGCATACACTGTATATCCACGCTTAGTATTATCAGAAACCACGTAACTAAACTTGTGTTGTTGTCTGCCGTTGAAGTAGTACAACATAGTTAAATAATACATCTAAAGATGGTAGAGAGTATAGTTAATTGCGTGCAGGTACAGATTAACTAGACAACCACCTATCAGTAATTATCCCTAGCTGGTACACTTTTATTTCTTCAGCTCCTCACTTTATTTTAAAATGTAGCAATTTTCATTACAAAATAAAGAGGTATGCACCAAGATAGCAAATTTATGTCCAGCTGCCATCTATTAGAGTTCAGACCAAACACTTTCTAACACTGCAATCTTAAGGGTATCCTGGAGAGTCAATTGCAGGCCGGTGTTGCAGATGGCTTCTATTATCGAAATCAGTGCAGGCCCAATAGAGCTTAGAGCGCTGCAGTCCTTATTACGGTTACAAAGTATAGATTTCCAATTCTGTTTGATGTTTCCGTGTTTAGTTAGGTCACCTGAGATTGAACCTTTTCGGAATTTACTACGGATATTATCACGTCGTGGTCGTTCACTACTTCTATAACAAGTCGTGATGAACAGCGGGTAAGGCAGCTATTTGTTGGTCTAGCGCAGAAATTTTGTCCATTAGATCGCGCAATTTAACAACAACATACATTTGTCACTAAGATTCACTTATCGTGGCAAATAATTCGTTACGGTTATTCATTTTCATTACTTTCTCTCTCATCATTGTCAATTTTAATAATAATTCATTATTTTAATAATTTCAATAACAATTTGACCATTCAGTTAAAATATCTGTATATTTATAACTTCCTACATATTGGAGATGCTGTTATGTATTATTACTGAGTATTTAATAGTAATTATAACACATTTTAATATATATTAATAGTCTCCTGGACTAGTAGGAGGTCAGAGTTTACTTCAAGTAACACTTTAACTGTTTAATTTCAGGTTATGGTCGGGATTATTTCTTACTACTATTACATTCATTACACTTAGATTTGTTAACTTTGTTTCAAATTTGCTTTAGTTCAAAATAGAATTATAATGTTTAGTGTTAGGTCAAGATGTATTTGTGCTTGTATTGTATATTAGGAAACGTTACTGTAAATTGTTTTAATTTTCGTTATTAATATTTATTTTATCAATAATATTTTGAATTATTGGTCTGCATTTAATCAGTATTTTACTTGTTTTATAGAGTTAATATTGTTTGGTTATTTGTTATCCGAACGTAAAGTCTTATAATGTTGGAATATTAACTCAAGTATGAGATGTAGATATTGCGTGAATATTTGAATATAGATTATATTTATTGTTTAGATTGTACAATAAACCTTTAATTTCATTATCAGCTGTAACAGCAGGGATAGTACTGACATAGTACACTCACTGGACGTTTTCTACTCTTGTGCAAACATTTATTTCTCTAATCAAGGCCTCGCGGATGATCAGCCATATCAGGTTCCTGAAGAAGGCCATGGAGTTTACAATGGCCGAAAGCTCGGAGTTTATTAAATTGACACGGCTGATCACCCGCGAAGCCTTGATTAGTAATTCTCGCCGTGAAAGCTTCATGTCTTACTTATTTCTCCATCTACTTTAAGATGAACATTATCTTATTGTAGTTATAAGGGAATACAGTAGACTTTAAGTGATGCTCTAATTATCTACCTCGTTGTCTAGGTGACGTCTTTGTAATTGTATTCTAATTGTAAATTCTTTTTTGCTATTTTAACTGAGCTTGTCTCAGCATTTTAAGATCCAGATTGCCCCTTTCCATTTCATACACATACGGGGCGTATTTGAAAATGCCTTTTAATTTAGGGAACATCAAAACGTATAGGTATTGCCACTGAAGGCTCTGTATTGAATTTTGGACATTAACACCATGCTTTCGATAGTACGTAATAAGGACTTTCCATTTTAGAAAATATAACAATTGTAGAGTATAATCAAGAGTAAATCTGAAACGGTTGTCCTTAAGAAATAAAGCGTAAAGTGTGTCAGAAATAAATTGTATATTTTAACAAGATCTACATTCTACGTGTAGCACGATTTTGTTTGCCTGTTACAACTTAAAATTAGGTGAAGTGATTCAGAAAGAAAATTAATTTTGACGACATTCCCAGCAGATAGACAAATGTATTTCATTTTTCATGAAGATGTTTTAAAATATATATTAATTAAAATCATTAGATGCAATTTTTGATATAACCGGGATATTCTAAAAGGTTTCCATTTAAGGGGGAGTTTTTTATTGTGAGACTTTCTTGGAATTCCTGCTTTTCGCCCTTGAAACGAAACTTATATACAACTTTGGTACTATTTTAACGCTAAAATAAAGCCGAACGGAAAAGCGGTACAGACTTGCAGTTCAAATATCCCGCGTAGTTCCTGACTGACTGCGATCACAGCGACACGCATTTGCACGAAACACTAGGTACAGGTAGAACACTGCAGATGGCGCTCAGGGAGTAATTGTTATGTATCTAGCAATTTCACTTGGTTATTAAGCACCTTTTGCAACATATTAGAACAGTAACGTTTTATTTCTTTGCAAAGTAGTTGCGAATGTTATCTGTAACATTTAAGAGGCACATTACACAAAATATTTCATATAGGTGGAAAAGAAACATTGTGCTTCAGAACTCATGTATACATGAGTGTTATATAAGTAAAACAAATTCAATTAACTTGTATATTCGACTCGTCTCTCTCACTCGTTGGGACTCGAATGCTCGGGATCACCTGACTCGACTCCCTACTCGAGACCACCATTCGTCGCTAAGAGACCACCATTCGTCGCTAAGAGGAGCAGCATCCGAGACGGGCTTGCGCCAGTTCTTCAGGGCACGAACACGTGGACTGTAAAACGCGTGCTCTGGATTGTGCCCATAAAGGAAGCAGCAGCCCGGCGAAGCAGTGCCTTCTCCTCGGCGCAGCGTAGACAGCGCAGCAGCCTGCCCTCTTCCAGCCAGCAGTGCCTTCTCCTGCACTGGCAAGCAGCAGCAGTTCAGCCAACCCTCTCCTAGCAGACTTGCTAGAGCTAGCGCGGCGAGCTACTCCCTCAGCAGCAACTCCAGAGTCCAGAGGAACACAGTACTTGGGACCGACAGACAGACAGACGAAACTGCAGGCCCACAAGGTCAAAGCCAAGGGTCCCGGCTTAGGTTGGGACCCGGGGTCCGCCCCAATCGGCGCGTGTAACAGCGCTCGACCCTCTGTGGGGAGCCGGATGGCACCTGCTCCAGACCAAGAAAAGCCAAGTACCAGCCGCCAGGTAAGTCCTGACGAGATGACTAGTAGAACCTCTGCATCCTCATCCTCTTCCGGCCCACGGGTAAACCTCGTGAAGGCCAAGGCCCAGGCACAAAAGAAACAGAAGAAGGCCTCCCGCCTTCTTCACCAAGGGATAGCTGTCCCGATCTCTCCAGTCCCCAAACCAGGGAGCTCCAACACCATCATCCCCCTCCAGGGCGTCTCAACTCCCCTACCGGAGAGCGACACAGACGCCGAAGGTTTTGTCACCGTGCAGGGAAGGCGCAAGAGGCCCTCCGGTTCGAAGCCGAAGGGTGCTGCTCCCGGCACCCCTGCAGTGCATGCGGACGCCAAGAGCTCCCGCAAACAAAAGGCGGCCAGAATCCCGCCAATTGTCTCGGACCCGTTCCCAAACCACATAAAGGTTATGAGGGAACTGAGGGCCAAGCTCCAGGCTAGCTTCCAGGCCACCCGATTTCCAAGTCGGGTGATCCTAAAGACCACGACCCCGGAGGACCATGAAGCCGCCAGGGGGGTGCTGCGCGAAGCGGGGATAGAATTCCACACGTTCTCGCTGCAGCGACCTAACCTGGTGCGCAGAGTCATCCGAGGTCTTGGCTCTGACACCGACCCGGAGGACATAAAGGTGGGCCTGGCGGAAGAACACGGCATTACGCCGCGTACCGTGGTCCAGCTGACCAGGCAAGTCCGCGAGAAAGGCAAGGAGCCCGTAAGGACCCCCATGCCACTATTCCTCGTAATAGTGGAGAAGGAGGGAGAAGGTCTTCCCAAAATTGACGAGGTGTCCCACCGCTACAACACAAAAATCAGGATCGAACCGTACCATGGCAGAGAGGGGCCAGCCCAATGCTACAGGTGCTTGGGCTTCCACCACTCGAGCCATGCGTGCGAGAGAAAGACCGCCTGTATAAGATGCTCAGGCCCTCACCATGTCAACGAATGCCCGAACCCCAGAGAGGAGAAAAAGTGTGCCAACTGCCGAGAGGCCCACATAGGCATCTACGGTGGCTGTCCCGCTAGACTGCGCATAGTGCAGGCAAGACAGGGCAGAAACACAACCAGGGAGCCAGCTCAAGTTCGGCCTGGAGTCAGTTTTGCCCAGGCGCTGTGCAAGCACGAACAAGTGCTGCAGCAGGCCGAGGCAAGCCAGACTCCGGCAGCGACCCAGACAGTAAGCTCTGGAGCTACCGCCAAACAACCACCAGCTGCATCTGCAGCAAAGCCACAGCGGCCTCCTCGCCAGAAGAAGGCCACCGCAGCCCGGCGGGAGAAACCGCCGGCAACTGCGGCAGCAACGGCCGGGCAACCCGCCCAAGAATCTGCGGGGAGACAGAGCGGCCCTGCTGCCACTGCTCTCCCCCCTCTACCAGTTCCAGCTACAGCGGCTGCAACAGCCAACGAGGGAGAGGCACCCCTCCCTACAACACCTGCGCCGATTTGGTACACTGGCGTCTCAAACGAGGACTTGGCGGAGTTCCATGAGCTTTCTGCCTGGTTCGCCGAACTGATTCATCGCTCCCTCACCATTCTGAGGCGCTGCAGGGAGCAGCTGATAGATCCCCGCATCCCTGCTCTGCAAAAGCACAGCATTATGCAACAGACTGCACGGCTCCTCTTCCCTGACTCCAGCTCGTAAATGGCGTTGAGAAGAACTCAGCGAACATTGAGAGCCGCGTTCTGGAACGCAAACGGAGTCCGGGAACAGAGACCGGGCATCTTGGAGTTTGTAAGTGACCACGGGATTGACCTCCTTATGGTATGCGAAACGCATCTGCATGCTGGTATACAATTTAACCTGCCAAGTTACGCCGTCCACCGAGCCGATAGAGTCGGCCGGCGGGGCGGCGGTACAGCTATATTCATCAAAAATCACATCACCCATACTCCCATTACCATCCCCCCGCTTCAACACTTGGAGGCGACCGCCATAAGGCTCTCCTTGGGCGGTTCAGACCTAGTGCTTGTGGCGGTGTATGACCCGCCCAACCATCCCTTCTATGAAGCGGATTACAGGGCACTTCTCAACCTAGACCACCGAGTGTGCATAGCCGGTGACTTCAATGCCAAACACCCAGGATGGAACAGCCGAACCCAGAATGATAGGGGAAGGAGCATCTACCGCTTCATCTGCGGAGACCCAACCCTTCATGCGCATGGCCCGCGGGGTCCAACGCACTTCCCGCCTCGTGGCAGGGCGGACGTCATAGATTTCGCAATCACCAAGAACATTCCATTTCATCTGGACCTCACGGCGGTGAATGCTCTGGATTCTGACCACAACCCAGTTGTGATCAATTCAGACGTTACCGTCGCAGCTCTGGCAACGGCTGACTGGGTGGATGAAGTCGACTGGGATGCCGCCATTCTTCACATCCAAAACTCCGTGGAAGCCTGTCCTCGAATCGACTCTGTGGAGTCACTCGAGGCGGCAGCCAGGGAGTTCTCCACATCCATCCTCAACGCGGTACGTGCTCACACACACCGCATCCCAATAGACACGCCAAACCCCACAGATATCCCAGGACCCATCAAACAACTCATAAGGGCTAAAAACGCCGTAAGAAAGCTGTGGCAGAGATTTCGCCATCCCAGGATAGGAGAAGTACACCAGAGGTTCAACTCCCTGGCAAGACGACTCCTAAGAGCACACCGCAAAGAGGCCTGGGAAAACATGTTAAGGCAAACCAATCTCCAGGAGAGAAAACCATTGCGAATAGTCCGTAGCCTGCGGAAAGACAAAACCGTACACCAGCACCCCCTACATAGCCCTAGAGGTCGACTCGTCTACGAGTCGAAAGAAAAGGCAGAGGCGCTAGCAGATTATCTGGAGGCTCAATTCCAACCCAGGGTAGAGCCAATGGACGATGACCATGCTGACCTCGTGGAACAGGTGGTGGAGGACTTCCTAGAAGCTCCGCCCCCTGACCACGAGGAGTTCCACATTCCCATCGTTACCCCTAGAAAGTTAGCGACCACGCTTAACTCTCTAAGAACCAACAAAGCACCTGGGCAGGACCGTGTGACAGCGGAAATGCTCAAGCACCTTCCACGAAGAGCCGTGATTCACTTAACCCGGATTTATAACGCGTGCCTATACATGCGCCACTTTCCAGCTATCTGGAAGGAGGCGCGCGTGGTGTGCGTTTTAAAGAAGGGGAAAAATCCGGTTTTTCCTTCCAGTTACCGATCAATCAGCCTTCTCCCAATTTTATCGAAGGTATTCGAAAAACTGCTCCTCTCCCGGCTCCTTCCTCATCTGGAGGAAAGGGGCCTAATCCCGGAACACCAGTTTGGCTTCCGTTCTGGCCACTCCACGACCGAGCAGCTACTGCGGGTTGCCGAGAAGGCCTCCCTGGGTTTCCAGGAAAGGTCTAAAACGGCAGCAGTGCTGCTCGACGTGGAGAAGGCATTCGCCACTACCTGGCATGAAGGACTCATTTACAAACTCCTGGAGCATGAAATTCCCCGTCCATACATTTCCTTGGTGGCCGGTTTCCTCGGAAACCGAAGCTTCCGAGTAAAGATGGAGGGGAAGCTGTCCACCGAGCGGCCCATTGGCGCTGGAGTACCGGAAGGCAGCGTGCTGTCGCCGGCGCTCTTCGCAGCTTACATGGCCGACATCCCAGCACACCACAACACCCAAACCTGTCAGTATGCGGACGATCTCTTGATCTTCGCAGTCAATAGGAATACACGGTACAGCTTCCGGCAAATCCAAACCCAGCTCCGGGCCATTGGCGAATGGAGCGCAAAATGGCGAATGGCAATTAACCCGGAGAAGAGCTCTGCTATTCTCCTGGCGAAAACCATAGCCAACCGGTTGCAGCAGAACTTCGTTTTACGGCGCCGTCGAATCCCTTGGGTGCAGACGGCGAAGTATCTCGGGGTGACGCTGGACCGTAAGTTAACTTACGTTCCGCACGTCAAGGGCAAGGTCCAGCTGGGGCACGTCGCACTCCGGAGCCTATACCCTATCTTCAGATCAACCATGCCAATCCGTCTCAAACTCCAACTGTATCGGGCGATCATTCCGCCAATGATTCTGTACGGCTGTGAGATCTGGGGAACAGTGGCTAATACCACTTTCGTCAGACTCCAGACGCTGCAGAACAAGGCACTACGCATCATCTACGATACAGGCTGGAGATTCCCGGCTCATATCCTACATGAGCACTCCCAGATCCCGTACATTGTCGATGTCATTCGCGAGAGGGCACGATCAATGTACGAGAAAATCCAAATGCACCCCAACCCTTTAGTGAACTCCCTGGGAAGGTATGACCCGAGAGATCAAAGACGCTTGCCGTCCTTCAGACTGCCGAGAGACGTCCTGGGACCCCTTGGGTAACCCAAGGAGAACCCCAGATGTCTCTGGGAAGAACTTCTACGCCAAAGGACCAAGCGCTACACAACCCGTACCCAAAACGGAGCAAAAAACTAAATCGTGTCTCCCAAAAAGGGAGAACGATTAAGTGCAGCTGCCCACGACAAAGAGGGGCAACCCATTCCTAACCCTTTAAAAAATTTCAACAGCCAACAATTTCAAACACCCAGCAGAACATGGATCTACTAGTTCATTTCGCAGGTTAAGCCGCAAAGCGGCTAGGTACTGCGGCATATGACACCCGGACGGGGAAAGCCCCGCCCGACTAGGACTACCTCTGGACCTCTGGAACTTGTATATTTTCATTCGCATAGTTTAGGTTGTTCATGTTGTTGGACTTTTATATATTTTGTGAATAGCTCTAGTACGCTCTACTTACACTCAGCCACTGTTATATAAATCAAAAGTATAAATTATTCCTTGTCTGTCCAAACGAAGTGGCTATTTTCCGTATTTTATAGCTAAGTTCCGTAGAATAAATGTCGGAATTACCATTCGCAGCATTAGAACCATTATTCTTTTATTTGGATTTAAATGAATAATTGGAAACATCTGTTCATATGAAGTACCGTAAATTGACGTAAATCTTGAGGCAAGTATATCTACTTTGTACGATTTATTTTGTTGTCAGTGTTTATCACTTGTTTTGCACTCAAAACTGGAAACTTCTCCGAATAACGTGATATCAATACCAAATATTGATTCATCTGTTATTTTTCCACAATGGCCCATTAAAAATATATGCAAGTGGCAAACCTTCAATTAGAGCTAGTGTATTTGACAACAATGCCTCTACAAGGCTTACGTAACAACAGGTGGGGAGCTGAAGCTTACTTTACAATAAGAAATCATTCTTTTAAAATCTAAATATTTCTCCTGTCATATACTAACTGTCGCCTACCAAATGTTGGTTTCTATAAGTTCAAGTTAGTTATTTAACCGCTACCCAAGTTAGTGGTGAGGTCAGACTCCCAGTTCAATGTACTGTCTCAATTACTAGTTTAGTATTATATTGTACCTACTAAACATACAGCACGTCACTAGGTATACTACATAGAGTTTATAATCTAAGGTAAAATTTTGACACCTCTCAAAAACAATCTTATTTTATCATTAATCATTAAATTCCTGAATGAGAACCAAGCAGCTGTGAAAGGCTTTAAAAACGGTTTTTCATAGATACAATGGCAGGCCAGGTGACAGGAATGATGTCCCGAAGAACGGTACAGAAAACGTAGGGTATGTCTCAGTGGATTAGCTACTAGAATGTAGTGAAGGAAAGAAAATTCAAGCCTAATATATAAAACAGTTCATAATCCTTTCGTTGCGGTATTTTCTGTATTTTAATGTACCAATTAGTGTATGGATATTATAGTCGTTTCATCCCACTATTCCCGACAACGTTTGTCTAAGTTTTGAATGTTGTTGATATTTTCCCCGTTCTGAGTCAATGAGCACCTTACCTTACACAGTGGATTGTTCTCTCTGATATCTCTCTGATTTACGATATCGGTTTTCAGTATTTAGATAAATAATTCATAAAGCTCTCAAACCGTCATAATAGACGATGAATGAAATGATGCTCAAATTAGTCCACGCTCCACAGAGCTTAGAGCGTTGCCATCATAATTACCGTTACAAAATATAGAACTCAAATACCTTTTAATGTTTCCGTGTTCAGTTAGGTCACCTTCCAAATTTTTCCGATAAGTAAATCAATAATTTTGCATTCTACATGCAAATATGGACTAAAAACGCGTATAATATACAGGTGGTTAAATTTGATATACAGTAGTGTTATTTGCGGCATTGATTTCTGTGGTCCTTAAAGAGGACCATACATAATGAAGAGTTATCGATGACTATGCCATTTAGGGACAATGTCCCGCGATGGCTATAAGTCGAAGGCCCCTCCTCTTCGAAGCGGGGTATACCTTCAACAACACTATGTTCTGTGTGAGTTATCAATGGTGCAGCTTGAGTGTCTAGTCAACACTTGTGTTTGTGCTGCTAGGAGCCTAAGAGGTTAGGTAGTTAGTCTTCCGCAAAATAGATAGCGCTATGGTAGAGTTACGACGCTGCGGGAAGGAGTGTGCAAAGTATTGTAAGGCTCTGGTGTCCGTACTATCAACTTATTTAAAGTGGAAACAAACAACTAAGTTGGCTCCTTTGATTCTCTATGGAAGATATAATTCTGAATTTTTACACCTAAAAAAATGTCTTCCATAGGTTGGAGCAGGAGGCCGACATTATAATTATAAGTACTTCAAAGTAGTATTGCAATCTGGTTCTTATGTGGTGCCGTGGCATCACTATACCCTGTGCTTCGGTCTGCGATGTCTGTTCCCCTAAAGTTGCGCCTCTTTATGGCTCTGGTCCTCCCTATCATGCTCTATGCGTGCGAAGTCTGGGGTATGGCCGCAGGCTCACATCTAGTTCTGCTCCAACGTGCACAGAATAAATGTCTTCGGTTTATTTATTCTGTTTGTACAAGGTTCCCCGTGAGATTACTTCATGAGGCTTCATCCCTCCGATATGTGGAGGATGAAATTAGACGCCGGGCGACAAAATTTTTCGAGGGTTTGCCCCAACATCAGAGCGCCCTAGTCAGATCCCTTGGGGATTATGTTCCTCGTGAGCGTCGCTATAAGCGATACCGGTTACCCCGCATGTCTTGCGGTCACTACCGGTAACCACATAATCTCCATTCCAGCCTAAATTAAATTTCAGCTACTCCAAATTTGTTATTATGGAATATTCAAAATTATACATACCTTCTTCCTAGTTTATTAACTAACCCACCAGCGGTGCTCGCTGTCCGTAGCACCCGGTTCATCATTCCCTGAGGAGCAAAAAGCTACCTCCCTACACTAACCCCACTTAAATTACACCCGTCATTCTGCAACATCCACATCCCGCCACTACGTGGTTAAGCTCTTCCCAGAGCAGGTACACGATTTGACCACCCTTCGGGCTGTTCCAAACAGCCTGCCAGATTTGTGCTGCTGCTGCTGGTTCTTATAGATTTCTTATTTTTGTTTTAAATTTTAATACATATGATTGTCGTTTAAGTATTATTGGTTGTTATTGCTTGTACATTATCACTGTATTCACATGATTTTCTTTGCGATTGTGGAAGCCATTCTTACTTCAGTCTTGGCAACTGAGATAGATGGTGCCAGGCATTGCCTTACTGCTGTTGATCTTCTTTGTGTAAATGTGGGGTACTGAAACACAGCTGCTTTTAAACGATGGGGAGATACTTAAGAGCTAGACGCTATCCATTTGACTTTGTTGTATGGATCTCTACGCATTGCCCAGTGAAAGAAAAAAGACAGAGCAACATACTACCATGTGACAAACTTAATAATCATATAATTCATTCTTTCTCACATATGGGGCTTGTGCCCCTATCTAAATGCAGATCCCAAAACCAAGGCGAGCAAATCCCTCTTTAATGCTTATTCATGTATGAATATAACATTTTCATTCAAACGTTCTTCCTTTCTGTGTAAACATTGTGATTTATTAGACTCATATGACTTTGTCTAACAATAACTGTTTACTTTTAAAGATGAATGAAAACGTAGCCCAAAATACATTCTGGTTAAAACTTAGGTACATTTATTAATTAATAGCTTGCTTCTGGTTAAATAGAACTAGGAGGGCAATTAGGAAACAATTTTTAAATTATTGTCCTTAGATTTCAAATAATCGAGGTAAACACCTCTCTATATTAACTGATGGCTAATTATTTGTACGAGCGAGGGAAGAATAAAATGGCAGCCATGAGGCGATTGTCATTTGTTTACATAGAAGGTCGTTCTAAGGTTACTTTAAAAGTCATT
Source organism: Mantis religiosa (assembly GCA_030765055.1). Taxonomy (NCBI): domain Eukaryota; kingdom Metazoa; phylum Arthropoda; class Insecta; order Mantodea; family Mantidae; genus Mantis; species Mantis religiosa. The sequence goes on from CM060950.1 coordinate 256,495,269, forward strand.
CTCCTTGCATTAACCACAGACAAAATAAATATAACACCTGAATTTAGAGGTACGAGTTCAAGATTTGGAAAATTTAATCGAATAGTATGTCGGAAAGTGGCTTACTCATTAAAAATATGTTTGAAATATTTGTAGTGTTTAAATAGGGCCTATATTGTTTGTGTACTAACATTGTTTCTATCTGTTACAGTGTACCAGATATACAGGTCATTCGGAATAAAGAGCTTGAAAATAATTAAAGTTACACGTCTCAATTACCGTTAGTAATTTAAAAGTGATCAGAACGAGTTTTGACCACTGAAGAATTTGTATTTAGTTTTGAGGCTATCTTTTTATAATCTTTGTGGTTTATCCAGGGATACTTCTGAATTTAAATTTAGAAATTAATATATTACAGGATTTTTCTTTTTGGCCCATGCTGCTGAACATGTACTCATAAAGGGAGAGAGGGAGAGGAGAAAAAGATGGAGACTTTGAGAGATTCTGAAAAAAGCAATATTTAGACTCATACGACAACAATACCCTCGTTTCCTTTATAATTTCTTCAGCCACTTCTACTGCTGCACTACATAGTTCAGTTATTTGCACTTGTATTAAAGATTGTAAACACGCTGTGTGAATTTGGTTGTACAAAATATATCACTCACTTCAAAATTCAGACCAGTAATAACCATTTATGCGGATACGGTTAAAGAAGTCAAAAGCATGTTATGCAGCAAATGAGACATAGGTAAATTTGTAGTGAAGGAATTTCTGTTACATCCCTGAAGGCTTTCCTACTTTACAAGCTCAGAAAATGGTGAACATCACATGCTATGTTTGACTACTGTTTTATTTAATCTCTGGTATATTTCGTGCTTCACTTTGTTATTTAATTTACCATTATTCGTTTAATGCAACCTGAGAAGTCTGGGCTGCCAGAGCATTGCTTTGATAACGACCATAGAGTCAACTTTTGGGAGACGACCATCTTGGAAAAATGCAACGGTTCCTGGGAGCAGAGAATTAAGGAGACTTTGGCCATTTCCTACGAGAGGAGCAATCGTGATGCTGGATTTCAGTTCAGCTCCTCTCGAAAACCGGCCTTAAAATTGAAATCCGTCGGCTTAAGAATCTGCTTTTAGAGCTTTTCGCTATATAGCGATTTTAGCATTGCATTTTACTTCGATGGCCAACAGATATTAACCAGGAGCTTCTTGTATGAGGAAGGTAAGAAAAATATTTGTCTCCTGAGTATATAACTAATGATGCTAAGGAAGATAAGGAAGATGAAGTGGAAGATGGAGAAGAAGATGAAGAAAAAGATGAAGTAGAAGTTGAAGTAGAAGATGAAGATGAAGAAGTTAAAGAAGATGAAGAAGATAAAGAAGATGAAGAAAATGAAGAAAATGAAGAAAATGAAGAAGAAGATAAAGGAGAAGCTGAAGAAGAAGGTGAAGAAGAAGATGAAGAAGAAGATGAAGAAGATAAAGGAAAATATGAAGAAAATGAAGAAAAATTGGATGATGGCGAAGA